>CAUYON010206802.1:0-19062 GCA_963573935.1 Arctocebus calabarensis | reverse complement strand
ACACACACACACACACACACACACACACACACGAGTGATTTTAGTCCTGGGGACAGGTCTAGGGTTTCTGGGCTATGAAGACCTTTCCTTGTGGTGGGTGAGGAGGGAAAAGTTCACAGAAACCTTCTCTCCCCTGTGGGTTTCCTGGTGTTAGCTGAGGTTCACATTCTCACTAAAGTTCTTTCTGTACTCAGAGCATTTTATCAGTTTTTCCTCCCTGGTGGGTCCTCAGATCCTGAAGAGAATGAGATGCTGTGGCTAAACTCTTTCTCACACTCCATATGCTTTTAGTTTTTCCTCTTAAAAATTATTCAAGTAAGGCTCAGCGCCTGTGGCTCAACGGGCTAAGGCGTCAGCCATGTACACCTGAGCTGGCGGGTTCAAATCCAGCCTGGGCCCACCAAACAACAATGACGGCTGCAAGGAAGGCGGAGGCAGGAGACTCGCTTGAGCCCAGGAATTGGAGGTCGCTGTGAGCTGTGATGTCACACATCCAGGGTGACAGCTTGAGGCTCTGTCTCAAAAAAAAAAAAAAAAAAACCTGATTAGCAAAAAAAAAAAAAAAAGAAAGTCCATTTTTTGTTTGTTTGTTTGTTTCTAATCGGAGTCTCAATTTGTTGTCCTTGGTAGACTGCTGTGGTGTCTCAGCGCACAGCAATCCCAAACTTGTGGGTTCAAACGATTCTCTTGCCTCAGCCTCCAAAGTAGTTGGGACTACAGGCGCCCACCACAACCCCCCTCCCAAGTATTTTTTTTTTTCTCAGCGGGGTTTTTTTTTTTTTTTTTTTATAGAGACAAGGTCTCACTCTGGCTCAGGCTGGTGTCGAACCTGTGAGAGCAGGCAATCCACCCACCTCTCGGCCTCTCAAAGTGTTAGAATTACAAGTGTAAGCCACCGCACCTGGCCCATGATGCTTTTCATGATATCTGACACCACAGATAAGCAAAAAAAAAAAAAAAGTCACAAAACCAGCATGTGCCCTGCAGGCCTCAGGTTGGACACCCCTGAAAGACAATCTTTTTACAAATGGTTAGGTACTGTAAAACCTGCCCACATTTTGACTAATCTGCTCAAGCAGTTCAGAAGAGTTCCCAACATTCGAAGTATTTCCTGACATCTTGGTTTTGTATCAGCGAATGTTTCCCCTCTGATCTGTTTTATGCTCATGTTGCCTAGGCTCTGCCTGGCTCTCCCTGCTGGGTCACAAGGAGCATGACTCTAAACTAATTGGGACAACTCTGTAAGAAGGAAGAATGGGAAGTCACCAAGGAAGGACCTGACCCACACCCAGCACCTTGCCTGTGTCACCGCCTGTAATATTGTACCTCCAGCACCCATGAGGCTTTCAATAAATATCAGCTGACAAAGAAGTGACAACCTAGAATTTGATACCCAGGGACTTTATAAGGGTGCGGTATAGAGTTAATGGGAGGTCTGGACCTTCTGAAATGCACTGACTCCTTCTCTCCCACCAGGAGTGGCTGTCACTCTTCCTAGGACTCTCAGTCCAACAACTCTGCTGGTGACACCTGAAGCAAGCTCTTCCTCCCCTGAGACACCCATGGCCTCTTGAGTGGAGCATGTCTGTGAGGCCAAGGCAATGGGGCCTGTGGTGTGCAGTCCTGGACACCAGACCGGAGGTGGTTCTAGAAGAGCCCCGTAAGGGACATTTGGAAACGTTAGGTCATTCAGGGTTCCCACAGGTGGGTGAGGTTGATTTCTCCGTCATGTCGCCTGTGGCTGGGCAGACGAGAGAGTGGGCCAGTTCTAAGTAGAGGCTTTGAGACCCAGACTGTTCTGCTCCTGTGCTGTGCCGCCATCATGGAAGGGAATGCCCAAGTCAGCTCTTCAGCTTGGAATCTGAGAGAATGACCCCCGAGCCCAGCCAAGCCCTGAGAGGTAAATGTTTGTTTTGTAGGCACCAGGAGGTTGTGTTTTGTGCTTTGTTATTGGGCAAAACCTAATAAACCTGTGATAGAGGGAAGTGGACCTCAGTTTGGGGTCCCTTCCCTTCCCCCTGAGGCTAAGGGGGTTCTGGCTTCGTGAAACTAGAAATTCTAGAGCAAGCCAACAGTAAATAAAGCAAAAGCAAGTTTACTGAAGTTCAAAGAAACAGAAGGAAGGCCCTGCCACAGGCTGAGCTATGACTCTCAGAGCAACAGAGAAGAGCACTTGTGAGTTTCTGGGGTTTTATTTTATACCTTCCATTTAATGTTACGTTAAACAGAGGGAGGATTATTCATATGATTTCTGGGAAAGAGTTGGGGAGTTCCCAGAACTGAGGGTCCCTCTCCTTTTTAAACCAGATAGGGTAACTTTAGGAAGTTGCCAAGGTATTTGCTGGTAGGAGTTTCTTTTAGCATGCTAATGCATTATAATTAGCAAATAATGAGGCATTGAGAGTAGCCAGAGGTTATTTTGTCACCATCTTGGTTTCAACTGGTCTTAACTGGTTTCTCCATCACATCCTGTTTTATCAGAGACCTTGGTTGGAGTCTTCTTAAGGAAGGCCATTTGGTTCCCTATCTCACTTGAACAAGAAAAAAATGTCCCATCCAACACTGTAAGCACCTATGCTTCACTACTCTGAAAACACTGGCTACAGTAAACAAACAAAACTTAGATCCAACCCATGATGACACAGAGATACGGATTTGCACATTTAACAATCATATAAGTAACAATTGCATATTATAATAAGGTTTTTAATACAGAGCGAAGCATAGTATGGTGAAAAAGAGCACCAGGAGGAATTAGTTTCGATCCAAAGAGCTGAAAGATAGGGGAAGGATAGGCAAAGAGGGGGCAGGGGATTATAGCATTTCAAGGCAGAGCCAGGAATAGCGCAAATGAAAGAGTGGGAGGAGCTTAGTGCAGGCAAGGTTCTATAAAATGTCAGAGTGATAAGAGCAACATGGTCAGGAATGGGACTCTTCAGAAGAAGATCTAGTGACTTTGTGCCTGTAGCTCAAGAGGCTAAGGAGCCAGTCACATACACCAGAGAGTTGGTGGGTTCGAATCCAGCCTGGGCCTGCCAAACAACGACAACTACAACCAAAAAATAGCCGGGTATTGTGGTGAGTGCCTATAGTCTCAGCTACTTGGGAGACTGAGGCAAGAGAATTGCTTAAGCCCAAGAGGTTGGAGGTTGCCATGAGCTGTGACGCCACAGCACTCTACCCAGGGCAACTACTTGAGGCTCTGGTACCTGTAGGGCCTTGTGGTCCATAGGGAGGGGTCTAGATTTTACACTAAGCACAATGAGAGCCATGAAGAGGGTATTTCTTTTAAACTAAACTTTATTTAAGTAAATATTGAGTTGTCTTGGGCCACCCATTGAATACACAAACGCAAAAGCTGGTTAGCAAATCTCTGTGGATAATTTTTACGGTATCCAACACCGGAGATAAGCCAAAAAAAGTCCTCAAAAAATCATCATGCAACCCACGGGCCACAGGTTGGACACCCCATATAACTAGAGTGAATTCACCACCTGGTTTATAGACACAGACTTTGGGGTTTGGTTTTTTTTAATTTTTACATATACATGTGTTTATTAGGTTTCCACTTTTTGCCTTCGCAGAATTTAAAAGGCTTAAAATTTAATAACAATAACAATATTTAAGATAAGGACTAGAAACTAAAACCTCGTAAAGAATGAACGAAGATAAATACATTCAGAAAAGAAATCAGACGATTACTGCATCAAAATATTAAGCAAGGTGCAGACTTTGGGTTTTTAATGTCTCCAGTAGCAAGACTGCTCAGATAAAATTCTTCTCACTGCTCATGCTATTGTGGGAATTTTAAATACCATCATCTGAAATACTGTCCTTTGCTGCCTAGAAATAGAGGAAGACAAGGAGTTACTCATGAAACTCACTTTTTAAAAAATAAAATGCTCTTACCAAACACTATCCTAAGAAGTATAATCTTGCCAGATTTCCATTTGATTACCACAGCAGTCAAACGCTATAAGAGAAAATTCTAAATTACTTTAGGAGATACACAAAAAAATTGCTGTTTCTGGCTCACTAGAGGGATTTGTTAGTAACAAGACTATATACTTCCTGGAAACATTCTGCATTATCCTGACAAAACATTTCAAAACAAAAATCTTTTCTGTATAAGTAATTATTTTTCTCTGGATACTTACAAATTTTTTTCTTTGTCTTTAGTTTGTGGCGTTTTGGTTAAGATGTTTTCTGGGTCTGGATTTCATTGAGCCATTTGGGGTTTGCTGAGTTTCTTAGATACGTAGATTTATAGCTATCTCTAAATTGGGAAGTTTATAGCGATTATTTCTCCACGTCTTTTCTACATGACACTCTTTCTTCTTTGGAGACTTCAATGACATGAACATTGAGTTGTTGTTTTGTTTTTCTCTGATAGGATCGTGAATCTTTTTTTTTTGGAAACAGAGTCTCACTTTGTCACCCTGGGAGAGTGCATGGGGTCACAGCTCACAGCAACCTCAGACTCCTGGGCTCAAGCGATCCTCTTGCCTCAGCCTCCCCAGTAGCTGGGACTACAGGCATGTGTCACCATGTTGGCTAGTTTTTCTATTTTTTTTTTTTAAGGGGCGGGTCCTCCCTCTTGCTCAGGCTGGTCTTGAACCCCAGAGCTCAAGCAATCCACCCACCTCGGAATCCCATAGTGCTACTACCACACTTGACCCAAGTCTTTTCATTGTTAAAAATCTTTTTCTCCGTGTTGTTCTGATTGGCTAATTTCTATCAATTTATCGACAATTCCCTGACTTATTTTTTTGTCATCCCCATTCTGCCATTTAGCTATCTAGTGAGATTTTGTTCCAGTTCTACTTTTCAATTTTGAATTTTCCATTTTATTTTTCTTTATATCTTCTATTTCTTTGCCAAGATTTTCCATTTTTCGATTTAAGAGAGCTCATAGGCCAGGCGCAGTGGCTCACACCATAATCTTAGCACTGTGGGAGGCTGAGGAGGGTGAATCACTTGAGTTCAGGAGTTCAAGACCAGCCTGAGCAAGAGGGAGATCCCATTTCTATTAAAAATAGAAAAACTGTAGCCCAGCTACTCAGGAGGCTGAGGCAAGAGAATGGCTTTAACCTAAGAGTTTGAGGTTGCTGTGAGCTATGACACCATGGCACTCTACCCAGAGCCACAGAGTGAGATTCTGTCTCAGAAAAAAAGTGTTCCTTATTGCTTGTTGGAAAATTTTAATAATTACTGCCTCATGTCTTTTTTTTTTTTTTTTGAGACAGAGCCTCAAGCTGTTGCCCTGGATTGGAGTGCCACAACCTCCGATTCCTGGGCTCAAGCGAATCTCCTGCCTCCACCTCCCAAGTAGCTGGGACCACAGGCACCCGCCACAACACCCGGCCATTTTTTGGTTGCAGCCATCATTGTTGTTTGGCGGGCCGGGCTGGATTTGAACCCGCCAGCTCAGGTGTACGTGGCTGGTGCCTTAGCCTGTTGAGCCACAGGCGCCGAGCCTTTTTTTTTTTGAGACAGAGTCTCACTATGCTGCCCTCAGTGGAGTGCAGTGGTGTCACAGCTCACAGCAACCTCAAACTCTTGGGCTTAAGTGAGTCTCAGCCTCCCAAGGAGCTGGGACTACAGGTGCCCACCACAATGCCCAACTATTCTTTTGTCATCGTTGTTGTAGTTGTCATTGTTGTTTAGCTGGCCCTGGCTGGGTCCGAACCTGCCAGCTTTGGTGTATGTGGCCAGCGCCCTACCCACTGAGCTACGGGCACCGCCCTGCCTCATGTCCTTTTCTCTGTGTTGTTCTGATTGGCAAATTTCTATCAATTTATCATTTACCATTCCCTGACTTTTTTTTTTGTCATCTGCATTCTGCCATTCAGCTGTCCAACATCAAATGACTCCAACATCTCTGTCATTTCAGTGTTGCCACCTGTTTATTGTCTTTTCATAGGAGCGTTGAGATTTCCTGGAGCTTTCCATTCCAAGTAATTTTGGATTTTATCTCGAAATTTTTTGATATTGTAAAACCCTAGGTCTTGTTTAAATCCTCTAGAGTTTTTTCTGGTTCCGTACAAAACTAGACCATGTATTTTTTCCAGTTCTTCAAAATACGATGTTGGTATTTTAATGAGGATTACATTGACTCTGTAGATTGCTTTGGGTAGAATAGACATTTTGGCAATGTTGATTCTTCCCAGCCTTTAAGTCCTATGGAAGAGACTGTTATTTTTATTTTAGTAGACAATCAACCAAGTTAGTGTCTGGTGCCGGGTTTAACTCCCCTCCTGTGTGCTGTGGTTTGTATTCTGGAGTGTGTACCACACCATGGCCAGGCTAGGACCTGATGTGTTAATTCTGTTTTCAATGTCTCTCGCATGCTGAGTAAGCCCAGAGCCATATATGTAATCTCAAAGGCAAGTGTAGAGGTTCGTGACTTTCTGGGCTCATTCCTCACTGTGATCTCCTTGGTACTGTCTGCCTTCCGGAGCTTCCTTTTCTGATCATCCAGCTGGAAAGCTGGGGCACATCCCTGGCTATACCTGTATCTGGAGCCAAGTGGCCAGAGGATCAGAAGGGGAAAAAATGATAAACTCACTGCTGGTTTGCTGATAAGCCTTCCTATTTTCTATTTTATTTTATTTTATTAACTGGAGAATATTCAAAGTTGGTTTTTAATTTTTCTTAAGTAGTGGAACCAAATTAAAGCCCCGACTATACTTACATTTCCAGACACCCCTACAAATAGTTTTATCTGTTGCCAGCCATGGTTTTGACTGACACATTTACTTTAAAGTCTGATACATTTCTTCCTAAGGACTGCTTTCCCCTTTCTAATGGATTTTCCCAGGTCTTTTTACTTACGTTCAGTTCTACATATATTTTAGGCTTTTTAAATTACTTCTTTTTTAACTTGTGTTATTTAATAATGCTTATAAACCCAAGTGTGATTTAATACTATTATTTTGTTTCCAAACCAAAAAAAAAATTATTTTTAAGGGTAATTTACAGATATCATGTTCCTTTTCTCTTAAGTACTTTGGTCTGTATTTCCTAAAAACAAGAATAGTTTTTACATCACTATAGTACAGTGGTCATAATTATTTAACATCAATACAATACTAATCTAATGTGTTCTTTTTTTTTTTAAACAGAGTCTCACTCTATTGCCCCAGGTAGAGTGCCGGGGCTTCCTACCTCACAGCAACCTCCAACTCTTGGGCTCAAGTGATCCTCTTGCTTCAGTGTTTCTATTTTTAGTAGACAGGGTCTTGTTTTTACTCAGACTGGTCTCGAACTCCTGAGCTCAAGCAATCCAGCTGCCTCGGCCTCCCAGAGTGCTACCATTATAGGCAAGAGCTAGTTTTTCTATTTGTAATAGACACGGGTCTTGCTCTTGCTGAGGTTGGTCTCAAACTTCTGAGCTCTGGCCTCCTAGAGTGTTAAGATTACAGACCAGAGCCGCCATGCCCAGCCGAATATGTTCATATTTAAATTTCACCAATTCTTCCAATAATGTTGAATACAGTGTATATAGCTTTTTCCTGTTCAGAATTACTCCTTGCATTTAGCAATCAAGATAGCAATCCTATCCTGTGTTATTTCTAAATCTGTTTTTATATTCTTCAACAGCAACATTGGTCTTTTTAAACATTCTGTAATTTGTTTTCTGGTAAAACACCTCTATCAGAATGTTTTGGATTATTTTAAGTTTAGTATATCAAGGGGAAGATTCCCTCTCTTCCTTGCTGTAGCCTTCCCCATTGCCAAAGAATATATTATCTTCTTCTTATAGTCTTGAATTTCTAAAAACTCAGAATAATTTTAGTTGCCTTCCTTTCTTTCCCTTCTCTACCTTTTGTCCATTGCAAAGCTCAGCTGCTAAATTTCCAGCAGAGTAAAGCATGGAGCTATATGCTTGAGAGTTTTCTTCTCGGGGGGGCAAACCTGAAGACTTAACTTTTGTCTTTGAGCAGAGAACATATCCTTAGAGTGAAATAAGCATCCTCATATTAATATTCAAAAAAGTTTCTTCTCTTTGAGCCGGTATGTTATAGAAGCTGAAATTAGTCTCCTCTGGGCTTTTATAAACCTGCAGGCACTCTGAATGCACAGGACAGCTCTAAGTGCCAGCTATTCTTCTTCTACCTGGGACAGTGTCTAGACCACTGCTAGGCCAGAGTGGCTGAACCATTGGACTCTACAGGAGTGACAGTTTTCTAACTTGCAACTGGAATTAAAATTAATCTCTCGGCTTGGCACCCATAGCGCAGTGGTTATGGCACTGGCCACATACACTGAGGCTGGCAGATTTGAACCCCGCCTGGGCCTGCTAAACAACATGACAAGTGCAACAATAAACAGCCAGGTGTTGTGGCCGGTGCCCGTAGTCCCAGCTACTTGGGAGGCTGAGGCAAGAGAATCACGTAAGCCCAAGAGTTTGAGTTGCTGTGAGCTGTGATGCCATGGTACTCTACCGAGGGCGACATCATAAGACTCTGTCTCAAAAGAAAAATTAAATCTCTTATTATTAATGCTAGATAGAACTACCTACCGCATTCTACTTATATCAAATTCTTTTTTTCTGTTACTCAAACTTTTGTTTTTTTCATTTTATTACCCTGGGTAGAGTCCCACAGCTCACAGCAATCTCAAACTCTTGGGCTTAAGCAATCCATCCTCTTGCCTCAGCCTCCATAGTAGCTGGGATTTACTGGTGCCTGCCAAATGCTCAGCTAGTTTTCCTATTTTTAGTAGAGACAAGGTCTCCCTTTTGTTCAGGCTGGACTCCTGAACTCAAGTGATCTACCTGCCTTGGCCTCCCAGAGGGTTGGGATTATAGGCATGAGCCACTGCACCCGCCCCACAACTTTTTCTAGTCTTTTTGTTTGTTTGTTTTTTGCTACTTATTTTAAAACTGGTTCTTCTATCATATTAACATTTTAAACCTAAATAAGCAAAACCTGTGTTATATTATTTCTGATGATTAGCAAACTATTTACTGTGGTGCACCTATCACATATAGAATCAACTCATCAGTTTGGTTTAAAATTTAATATTTTATTTATTGGAATTATCATACTGCCAAATATTGTGTTTCCAAAAAACTTACAACGTGTTTAGCCTTAGTTCTGGTTAGCCAAAATTATAATTATTTCTTGTTTTGGACAATCAAAAATAGAAATCAAAATTTCTATTCAAATAGATTTGAATATCTATTTCAAAAACAGATATTTTTGGAAAAGTTTATATTCTACTATATTTAACTTGAAAATTTAACTCAACCTGGCTAACAGCTTCTTTTTCATCCTCTTATTCCCAAATCATCAGGTGTCCATCTTACAGTCCTGATTTGCTTCTTCTGACTTCTCTTTGTTTCCTAATCTTAAAATGTCTTTTTAAAAGTTAATAATAATGTAAAAATGGCTCATTGCAATGGTTAAAATTCCTCAGACCTTTAGTTATTTAGAAATTGACTGAATAAATGTCTGGTATCATCACTTACAAAAATGTCCTGACCATGACGGAGCTTATGTTGAGAAATAAAATTTATATTTTTTATTTAAAAAAAAAAAGAAAATTTAACTCAACCATAACAACTTTATTCCCAGGATAATAACTAAGTCAGTGGACGTGGCACCCATAGCTCAGTGGTTAGGGCACCAACCACATGGGGTGGTGGGTTCAAACCCAGTCCAGGCCTGCTAAACAACAGTGACAACAACAATAACAACAAAATAGCTGTGCGCCTATAGTTTCAGTTACCTGGGAGGCTAAGGCAAGAGAATCGCTTAAGCCTAAGAGTTTGAGGTTACTGTGAGCTGTGACACCATGGCACTCAACCAAGGGTGACATAGTAAGACTCTGCCTCAAAAAAAAAATAACTATGTCACCTTTGCCCTCCCATGTTTTTTTCCTTGCTGTTTTTTGAGCACAGTGGGCATATTTCCTTCTCAGAACCTTGTGAACCTCAGCAATATTCACGTTGAACTGGTAAAACTTATTGTCTAAATAAGACTGTAATCAGTGGTCCAAATAACTATTGAAACTGTTCAAGTCCATCAGTATAATAATCTTTAGCTTTTTGTCTGCTATCTCAAAATTCAATCTTCCTTTTACAATGTTAGTAGACAAATCTTCCATGTAATGCCCGAAAGAACATCAGGGGAGAGTAAGTAATGAACACGTAATTGCCCAGTGCAATTTGGAGCCAATGGGATCCAACAGCTGCCACTTATAGCTAATCCTCCTTAGTCAGGTTACTTCTTGTTTCAAGATTCAGTTTCCTTATGTGTACAATCAGAATACAGTACTGACCCCATAGGGGTAGTTAATTGATTCAGTATGTAATTTGAGTGCAGTAGGTCCTTGCTTATAATCATTGATGAGTTCTTAGAAACTATGACTTTAAGAGAAAATACACAAAATGAAACCAGTTCATTTTGGACTTTTTGAGATAGAGACTCACTCTGTTGCCCTGGGTGGAGTGCCCCGGCATGATCACAGACCACACAACCTCAAACTCTTGGGCTCAAGCGATCCTCTTGCCTCAGCCTCCTGAGTAGCTGGGATTACAGGTACCTGCTATTAATGCCTAGCTAGTCTTTCTTCCTTCCCTCCCCTCCCCTCCCCTTCCCCCCTCTCCTTTCCCTTCCCTTTCCCTCTACCCTGAGTAGAGGTGCCATTGCTGTCAGCTTAGCTTTCACCAACCTCAAACTTCTGGGTTCAAGCAATCCTCTAGCTCACTGGTTCTCAACCTTCCTAGTGCCACCAGCCTTTAATACAGCTAAAAGGGGTCACGGCCCACAGGTTGAGAACTGCTGCCTAGCCTCAGTCTCCTGAGAAGCTGGGACTCCAGGTGGGTGCCACCTAGCTTGGCTAGTTTTTCTGCTTTTAGTAGAGATGGGGTCTCACTCTTGCTCAGACTGGTTTCCAATTCCTGAGCTCAAGTGCTCCAGCAGCCTAAGCCTCCCAGAGTGCAAGGATTACAGGGTGTGAGCCAGCACACCCCAATTCTTTTTTTAGCGTCACCATTGTAAGGAAACAACAATAAACTAAAGTGACATTCTTTGAGGACTTGCTGTAGATTGTTTGTCTTGAATTTTCTTTCCGTTGAGTACCAGGATTCAAGCAGACTCCTGAAAGGAGTCCTTCCCCAGCTGACTGCACAATGCAGTCGTGGGAGAAGGGTGGGGGTCTTGGGGGGGTGTGCAAAGATCCGGGCCCCTGGTAGTATCACCCTCAAGGATTCTGATGAATTGATTTGGGGTGTGGCCTGAGTTGCTAGGAGGTTCCCAGGTGATTCTAAGGTAAAGCCATAGTTGAAAAACCACTATCTTAACAGCAAAATGGAGAGGGAACCATTCATTAACCTGCTATAATTTTAGCAAGGTTTTGAGAGAGTTACATAAGAGGTGCCTTCCAGATAGTCACAGGTTTCTGGTACAGAGTCAGCTGTTGACTTTCTTCTTCAAACATAAATACTTATATTCTGGCAACCTAAGATACTTTCTTGTGCAGGATGGATTGACCTAAAATGGATAAGAACATCTCCATGGGCTTGGCGCCTGTGGCTCAAGCAGCTAAGGTGCCAGCCACGTACACCTGGGCCGGTGGGTTCAAATCCAGCCCAGGCCCACCAAACAACAATGCTGGTTACAACCAAAAAATGCCCGGGCGTTGTGGCGGGCGCCTTTAGTTCCAGCTACTTGGGAGGCAGAGGCAGGAGACTCGCTTGAGCTCAGGAATTGGAGGTTGCTGTGAGCTGTGATGTTACAGCACTCTATCCAGGGTGAGAGCTTGAGGCTCTGTCTCAAAAAAAAAACAAAACTCCATGGACTTCTTTATTACATACAATACAATATCTTTATGGTACACCTCCATCTTTCCAAGGGCACCCCAAAGTCCTGTCTCGAAATCAGTGGCCGTTCCTTACCTTTCATTCTCTGCATTGTGACCATGGGTATGGTCAGAAAAAATAAGACAAAGGTTTGTTTTCTCCTCCTAATTTGTCTGGGAATCAAGAAGATTTGTCTATATAACTTGCCTTCATGTTGGTCTAAATTCTTGGTTTTTTGGGGGATGAGTAAGTCAACTAACTAACTAACTAACTTCCAGTCAGTTAAGTTATTAGCTGCTACTGTATTCAAATAGTGACATAATAAAAGTAACAGATAACTCTAACTATTACGTGGCTACCTTTATGACAGAGGACCAAGCTAATGTATTTTCCCATATTTCTCTTATCTGATGTTAATAAAAGTTATGGCCTTAATTTCCACAGTTAAAAAAAGAAACAGTCCAATGAGAGTCCTAATAGATTTATAAAGACACGGAGATCTTTTTCAGAGCTAATATTTAAGTAATTGGAAAAGGAAATGATCAGATAAATTATGTCATTGGCTTTTCATTCTGTGTCTTCAGTTTAGGAGTGAAATAGCTTATCTTTCTAAACAGATATTTTTGGAAAAGTTTATATTCTATATTTAACTTGAAAAAAATTATTTTAAAATTCTGTTCTACTATTTACAAAATTATATTTAGAATATTTAAAATGAATACTCATGGGAAAATGTGTAAGTAAAAATAACCTTAAAAATAGAGCATTTAAGTTGTGCTCAGGTTAAATTTCCCATGTAAAGGAGTCACATATTTACCAATATGTTTGACCTCTCAATCAGTCCAAAACTAGAAGCCAGTACTAGAGCAATGTTTCATTAAAAAGGGTAAATATTTCAGTTAGAAATTTCTATTTTATTTTATTTTTGAGACAGGGTCTCACTGTGTTTTCCTGACTAGAGTGCCGTGCTGTCATAGCTCACAGCAACCTTAAACTCTCAGGCACAAGTCATCCACTTGCTTCAGCCTCCCAAGTAGCTGGGACTACAGGTGCCTGCCACAATGCCTGGCTATCTTTTCTATTTTTGGTAGCGACAGCGTGGTATTTCACCTTTGCTCAGGCTGCTGTTGAACTTCTGAGCTTAAGCGATCTACCTGCCTTGGCCTCCAGAGTGCTCAGGATTACAGGCATAAGCCACTGCGCCTGGCCTTAGCAATTTATATTGTTTTCAATAAACTTTTAATTTTAGAATAATTTTAGATTTATGGAAAATTTACAAAATGAGTATAATGTTCCTCTATACTCCCTAGCTAGCTGCCCTGTTGTTAATGCCATGCAATGCAGTGGTGTTTTTGTGCAAATTAAAAAAAACTAACATTGGCATCACTATTAACTGAACTCCAGACTTGTTCGAATTTCACCTGTTTTTGCACGACTATCTTCCTTCTGCCCCGGGATCTAATCCAGAGTCTCACATTTATTTGTCACACGTCCCGAGTCTTCGCTGGTCTGCCACAGTTTCTGAGCCTTCCCTTGTTTTTCCTGATCTTGGCAGTCTTGAGAAGTACCAGCTGACATCTTGTAGAATGTTCCCTTAATCTGAGTTTGTCTCATGTTCTTCTCATGATTAGACTGGGGGATTTGGGAAAGAGTAGCAGAGCGGTGGAGTGTCCTTGTCACATCAGTTAACTGTTCTTTTTTTTTTTTTTTGGCCGGGTCAGGTTGGAACCTGCCACCTCCAGTATATGGGGCCAGCGCCCTACTCCTTTGAGCCACAGGCACCACCCATCAGTTAACTGTTTTAAAATCATTGTATTATGACTACAAAAGCTCTAAGATCCTTTGCCATTTTAAATGCTATACTTATATATTTTATAGAGTTCAATTTATATATACATATGTATTTTTTTTTTTTAGACAAGTCTCAATCTGTTACCCAGAAAGAGCAGTGTCATAATCATAGCTCACGGTATCCTCTAACTCCTGGGTTCCAAACAATCCTACCTGAGCCTCTCAAGTAGACAGGACTATAAGTCTACCAACCTCCAGAATTTTTTTAATTTTTTATAGACATGGGGTCTCACTGTGTTGCCCAGACTAGTCTTAAATTTCTGGACTCAAGAGATCCTCTCCCCTCAGCCTCCCAAAGCACAAGGATTACACCTGGCTGATATTTTTAGAAAGCAACTGTTTTAAAAACATCATATTATGACTAGATAAGTTTTGGCCTATAGGTCAATTTTGGCCTATGTTAAACTCAAACGATGAGCAGGGAGAGAAACCCACATCAGTACATCAACTACAGTGTGGTATTTCCAATATGCCACGTGTTCTGTGTGCCCCACCAGCACTTGCCAATTTGTGACAGATTTTACCACTGTCCTAAAGATTCCCATTCGTGGCCCAATTTGAGAAATATACATCAATAGGCAAAGCCTATTTCCAGAAAAAAAAGGAAATAAATGAAAATTTTAATTTTTAAACAGGCTAGGAGTGTATTCAATTATAGATACATAGAGAATGAGAAAGATAGGCTGGGCATGGTGGCTCGTGCCTGTAATCCCAACCCCCGGGAGGCTGAGATGGGTGGATCTTTGAGCTGAGGAGTTCAAAACCACCCTGAGCAAGAGCAAGACCCTGTCTCTACCAAAAACAGAAAAATTAGCCTGGAGTTATGATGGGCACCTGTAGTCCCAGCTGCTTGGGAGGCTGAGGCAGGAGAATCGATTGAGCCCAAGAGTTGGAAGTTACTGTGAGCCGTGACGCTACAGCACTCTACAGAGGGAAGCAAAAAAAAAGATTGAGAAAGATGACTCTCACTCTAGAAATTCATGATTCCTTGAGCGAGAACAGGTGGGAAAGTTTGAGAGGAAAGAGATGGGCAAAGAAAAGAAGGAGGAAAGAAGAGAGAACTGTTGGTCAGTAGCAAAGCCCCCATCAAAATGATTTTGTAGGTACTATACTTTCTTTTTGTTTCTTTGAAAGTCTCACGATTTTTAACATTTCTTTTTTTTTAAAAAAAAACTTGTTTGCTAAAGTTTGTTTTATATTTTTCAAAGGGTAAGAACTGTACCATGTCTGTACTTGAGGGAAAGCAAATTGTAGAATGTTTGAAATGAATGACTAGATACATTCTCTTCTAGGCTCAAACAAGCCCCTGTTCTCCAAAGCCAACAATGTTCAAATGTACCTTGCAACGTCCTGGTAATCTCTGGAAGATGAAGGCATTTTGGTAGATGAGATTTAAGCCAGAAGTAATTCTTCTATTTTTATCTGCTGACAAGGGAGAGGTTATGACATTTTCTTTAATAGCATAAAGTCTATGAAAGGGCACCTGATAAAACATATCTTCAAAACATCTTCAAGTGGAGGGGGTGGCACCTGTATACCAAAGGTGGTGGGTTCAAACCTGGCCCAGGCCAACAAAAAACTGCAAACAAACAAACAAACAAAAATCTTCAAGTGGAATGCTGAATATACTTTGAATTTCAATTCCAGGTAATATGCATGAATTCATACCGTTAAAAGTTCATTATTGGCTCAGCGCCTGTGGCTCAATGGACTAAGGCGCCAGCCACGTACACCTGACCTGGTGGGTTCGAATCCAGGCTGGGCCCGCCAAACAACAATGACAGCTGCAACCAAAAAATGGCTGGGCGTTGTGACAGGCACCTGCAGTCCCAGCTACTTGGGAGGCGGAGGCAGGAGACTCGCCTGAGCCCAGGAATTGGAGGTTGCTGTGAGCTGTGATGCCACAGCACTCTATCTAGGGTGACAGCTTGAGGCTCTGTCTCAAAAAAAAAAAAGTTCATTATTTACGATTCTGATACAAGTTAAAGAATAGGCAGCTAGACAGCAAATAGAAGCATTATTTAATCACCTAGTCAGCATTTTTATTTATTTATGCTGACTCATAAGGTCACTGATCTGGTCACATGAAGCCACCTTTTTTTTTTTTAGATAGTTTCTTGTTTTGTTTTTGCAGTTTTTGGCCGGGGCTGGGTTTGAACCTGCCACCTCCGGCATATGGGGCCAGCGCCCTACTCGTTTGAGCCACTGGCGCCACCCAAGCCAGTTTTTTTATTTGCATGCTGTCACAAGAGAGAATTATGTCCCCACTTTGATGACTCTGCAGGACATAGACTGATGGCTAAATTGCCATTTGTTCATTTTTGCCTTTGCTATTATTTCCTCCCCACACAAATTGCTTGCCAAATGCTTCTGAAAACAGCATGGTCATTCTCACCGGGAACAACTCACCGTCGGATGCTTATATGTCTTCTGCTGTCAACTTCAGTAACTTGGTCAGAATCACTATAGCTCCAGTCACAAGTAAGTCATTGCGGCATGTGAAATTCCTCATTTTTATTGCAGGGGTGTTAAATGCCATCTAGATTCACAACATGATTTGTTTCTGCACTGGAGAGAAGGAATGTTAATCAAGCATTTCCAGAATCACCACAGCAGCCCAGACTGAATACAAATCCAAGTCATTGCCTCAATCCTTTTGGCCTCCCAAATCCTTCGTCTCTGTCACATCAGCATTAGAACAACTATTACCCTGAGTAGCCTATATTTGAGACGGTTATCATGGTTTATTTTTTGTACAGTGCTATGTCATTAACATTCACATTTGTATTTCAGTTGGGTTTTCTATACGTATAAAACACTATCAGGTTGTGAGATTGAGCATTTTAGAAGCAGAAAACCCAAGACTCAGAAGCTGCATGACTCGTGCAGGATACAGGTGGCAAGTCGCGCGGCTGGTGCTGGAATCCTCTGATTCCCTGACCACTGGCCCCCCTTTCATACCATGGGAATGCTGACAGACCGAGGACAGAGAACAGAGTAGCGGTGTTGACAATTTACAAGAGGATCTCCTTGCTAGGACGGATGAACATTTGTGACCTTTGATTTAGTTCCTTTAAAAAACCCACAGCCCTGGCTAGAAGGAAGCGGGTGAGCCAGCCCACTCTCCAGGCAGCAGCCGCCTGCAACGAGGTTACTAGAAAAAGTGCCTTCATTTCCTTTCTCCCTCTTTCCCTTCTACAGGAGCCCCACTTGTCTTCTGCATGTCCCTACTTGAGACATGCTTTGTCTGATGCGCGTAGCCCTTCCATAAAGATGCCCTTTATCTAACGTGGTTCTTTCTCTCCGCTGGTGAGAACACACTCCAATATGAGCTTTGAAATTCTATCAGCCTAGGATTGAGCCTCAATTCTGCTGCCAGCTGTGTGACTTCAGGCATGTACAAAATCTCTCCCAGGCAGAAAAGTAGATGAATTAGCACTCACCTGGTCTAGTTGCTATAAGCTTTTTAATGATAGTTAAGTTATTATATACATAGCGCCTGGCACAGCGACGGTAATCCAAAATGTAAATTCTATTCTTTTAATATGACCGAATTCTATCCTCCTTGTACATTCAAGTTACTTACTTATTTTGTAGTTACAGAATGCTGCAATGATGGCCAAGAAAGTAATAAGGGAAAAACAAGGCTAAGAGGAATTCTATATACATACTTTAAATGTAGTATCTATCCGGCCCAACACATGTATCAGCATATGAATTTATTTGTTTATCTATTTTTTCTTTTTTCTTGTTCTTTTCTTTCTTTTTTCTTTTTTTTTTTTTTTTTTGAGGCAGAGTCTCACTCTGTCACCTGGGTAGAGTGCTGTGGCATCATAGCTCACAGCAACCTCAAACTCTTGGGCTTGAGCGATCCTGTTTCCTTAGCCTCCTGAGCAGTTGGGACTACAGATTTGTGCCATTATGGTGGCTAGTTTTTTTCTTTTTCTTTTTTTAGTAGAGATAGGGTTTTGCTCTTGCTCAGACGGGTCTCAAATTCCTGAGCTCAGGCGATCCACCCGCCTCTGCCTCTCAGAGTGTTAGGATCACGGGCATGATTCACCGTGCCAAAACTTACACGAATATTTTAAAAGAGCCGTTGTCTTCCTGGTACTGACTTAGTGCTAGTCACCAGAGCCAGATCACGGTCAGATGTAATTACTAACGGGGTGGAAGGTGGATGGGAAGAGGGTTCATGAGATCATTTTCCTGGACATACGGGTTCTGCACCTCTGGGGAGACCGCGCCACCATCCTCACAGACAGGCTGTGAATAATGAAATGACCCTCGGGGGTTACCTAAGATTGGGGGAGATACAGTGAGGCCCCACGTCAACACCATCACCCACTTCCCAGTCCCATTCCTCACCCTACTACCCACAAAACTTTAAATTTGAGGACTAACCCACTCCCATTACAAACTTCCTTTCTACTACTCGAACCAATCCCTACTCCCACCATTTGCAAGAAGAAAAAAATAAAAACAAAAAAACAAGGAAAGAAAATGCTCACAAAGGTGTTGGCTTTTGCTTTGACTCCAGGAATGTGAACAAACACGGTGGGGGGGGGGGGGGAGGCGGGAACTTTCAGCTGATTGTCATTTACCCGCTTGAAGGAAGACAATTCCATTCACTGCAGGATACACTTTGATGCCATCTTCCCCGCCCAGGATTTCATGGGAGTCTTTTTCCTTCAGAATAGTCCCCGGCCTCTTGCCCTCCCACCTCCCAGCCACCTTCTTGTGCATTTACTCTGTGGTGATTGCTGGACTCCTGACCCCTCTTCAGCCTATGTAGCTGACATTGGCCCCAGGATAACTTCATGTGAGGCCAAGGCCCCTGATACCGCAGAGGGGAGACCCCTCAGGAGCCCATACTTATGACCACACTGAGTGACGAAAGTGGTTTTTATGGCATGCTAGACTTAGGGGAATCCTGAGTAGGGTTGCCAGATAAAATGCAGCCCTGTAAGATTTGAATTTCAAATGAATAAAGTTATACCCAAGTATACAGACTTATTCACTGTTTATCTGATATTCAAATTTATTACGGTTTATGTGATATTCAAATTTAACAGAGCACCCTGTATTTTTATTGGTAACTCAATACCTGACTACAGTGATGATATCCAACAAAATAAGATGTTAATCTATAAAACTGTTGACAGTCTAGTTCTCACGGTCATTTTCTAATTTTAAAGGTCTGTGTCTATTTTTATTTTTATTTTTTTTGAGACAGAGCCTCAAGCTGTCACCCTGGATAGAGTGCTGTGGCATCACAGCTCACAACAACCTCCAATTCCTGGGCTCAAGCGAGTCTCTTGCCTCCGCCTCCCAAGTAGCTGGGACTACAGGCGCCCGCCACAACGCCCACCCATTTTTTGGTTGCAGCTGTCATTGTTGTTTGG
>CAUYON010206796.1:0-72088 GCA_963573935.1 Arctocebus calabarensis | reverse complement strand
AGAAAGACCGGGAGAGAAACGGAGAGAGCTTCTCTCTCCCCACTAGAATTTTCTCCCTCTAACAGATGCCTTAATGTTTTCTGTATTCTTTTCTTTCTTTTCTGTGAATAAATTCTGTCTTACAAAAATTAAAAAAATAAATAAATAAATTAATTAATTAATTAAAAAAAAAAAAAAAACATAGCTTCCACAATGGACTAAAGGATAAAACTATACAATGGATTTACACAAAATAAGATGAATAGAACTCCACCACACTTATCAATTCTTTCAATAAATGTCAATGGACTGAATGCACCACTGATGAGGCACAGGCTGGCTGATTGGATAAAAGAACATAAGCCATCCATATGCTGTCTATTGAGACTCAGGGTTAAGGGATGGAAAATAGTATTTCAAACAAATGGAAATCAGAAGAAAGGAATGGTTAAATCTTATTTTAAGATACAAGCAGATTTAAAGCAACTAAAGTTAAGAAAGACAAAGAAGGACACTTTATACTAGTCAAAGGAACAATTCAACAAGAAGACATTTCAATTTTAAACATTTATGCACCCAATATAAATGCTCCCAGAATTTTGAAACAGACCTGGATGGGTCTGAGCAATATGATATCCCACAACACCATAATAGACAGGATTTTAATACCCCTCTGACAGAACTGGACAGATCCTCTAAACAGAAACTAAACAAAGATGCAAAGGACTTAAATGTGACCTGTGAACAAATGAGATTAATAGACATATACATAACACACCATCGCAAAGCTAAGGAATATACATTTTTCTCATCAGTCTATGGCATGTACTCCAAAATTGACTACATCCTAGGAAATAAATCAAACCTCAACAAAATTAGAAGAATAGAAATTACACCTTGTATCTTCTCAGACCACAAGGCAATAAAGGTAGAACTCAACTCCAGCAAAAACGTTTGTCCACACACAAAGGCTTGGAAATTAAACAACCTTATGCTGAATGATAGTTTGGTTCAGGAAGAGATAGAAGAGGAAATTGTTAAATTCTTCAAACATTTCAACAATGAAGTACAAGTTACCAAAACCTGTGGGATACAGCAAAAGCAGTCTTAAGAGGGAAATTTATCACATTGGATGCCTACATTCTACTGAGGATGCTAAGCAGGGCATGTCTACCTGGAACTCTTGGGGCCCACATTGTCACTGTGTGGAAATAGCCTGCCTGAGAATAGAGCTGTATCACTTTCCTCTGCCTGCCATAACAAAGTACCACAGACTGGGTGGCTGGAGGTGACAAGACCAAGATCAAGGTGTTGGCCAAGGTTGGTTTCTTCTGAGAGATCTCTCTTTGGGATGTAGAAGGCTGTCTTCTTTGAGTGTATTTGCATTGTCTTCCTTCTGTTTTGGTTTGTGCCCTGAGGACACCAGTCATATTGCAATAAGGTCCACCTAATGACATCATTTAATCTTATTACCTCTTAAAGACCATATCACAAAATACAGTCACATATGAAATATTGGGAGCTAGAATTTCAACATATGAATTTGTTAGTGGTGGTAGGGGGGCAACAATTCAACCTAAAGTAGAAGCCAACACAGAAAAAAATGAATACAGAGACAGGGTGAGAGACTGAGTTTGACCTTATTTGACCTGCTGAATCCAGCTATGCCCAAAGCTGACATCAATGCTGTCTGGGACTCTTAACTTTTGTGAACCAATAAATACCTAAGTCCAACCCTTTTGTTTTTTCCTTTAAAATAGTTGAGTTATATTTCTGTCACAGTTAAAATTCCTAAGTAACTTACAGGGGAACTAAACAGCATACTACTAAGATAATTACTCCTAATTAAATTACAGTTTGCAAGGATAGCACTTGTATTTGCACCTAGGTCCATGCAATTCTAATAGCTAGAGGTAGCAAAAAGAAAAGAAATGAGCCAGCTTGGCATAGCCTCTTCCACGTAAGCAAGAACTCCCACCTTAACTCTGAGGCAATGCAAGATGGGTCCAGAGAAAGCTCAGTTTACTACTAATGCCTCTAATGTATGGAGTAGGCTGGGATGCTGGTAGGTAAACATTAAAAAGTAATAGGGCTTCAAAAGGCTTTCTAGAAGGGAAACAATCAGTTTGAAAAACCTCGAATGGGGGTGTGTGAAAAATGAACTCAGGATGTCACTTCACAGGTTGGCAGGTACTGAGGGATGCTCAGGGGAGCTTGAAGGCACAGTGGGCTTCATTCCAGCAGCTTATAAACTCTGGCAGGAGTCTCTGAGAAGCTCTTTGATGGGCTTGGCTTCCTGGGCTGAGTAAGGAGGGGTAGTGACTGAGCAGTGCCAACAGCCATCCAAAAATGGGGGGAAAGGATTTGAAATGGGTAAGGAGAGGGTCCAGCATCATCTCCTGGGATGCCTCTCAGGCACTCCCTGGTGTCAGTCTTGACTGTAACAGAAGCCCACTCTGGGTGTGCAGCTGCCGTCCTCAGCACAGCTAAGTGGAGCTTGGGGTCTCTTTCAACAAAAGAGGCTTTTTGAGGGACCTCAGCTCAGTGCTCTGTTGGCCTTCTCTCTGCTCATAGGTGACCCTTCTGGCAGTAAGATGAGCACCAAGGCCTGTGGAATCAGACATATCCATGATCACTTAGAGCTTGGCCAACCTGATGACTTTGGGCAAGTGATGGAGCCTCTGTTTTTCACCGTTGGCAAAGTGGTATTGACCTCATACCCTTCTCATGAAGCTTAATTGGAACCAGGCAGTTAAAGGACAGGCTTTAGAGTCTCTGGGTTTGAATTCTAGTGTAATTACTTAATAAGCTGGGTGCACTTAGGTAAGTCACTTACCTCTCTAAGCCTCAGTTTCCTAATCTGTAAAATGAAACCATCAATAGGGTGAGGGTGATGATCAACTAAGATAAAGCAGGCAAACTTCATGCAGGCAGGGTTTTTTGGGTAGTTTATTTTTATTCCCGCTGCAGCTTCTGGGAATAAGTAAATGTGAGAAATTATTATTGTTGATTTGTTGTTATGTGGTATTGGCTGAGGCTGTCCTGTATAGCAACCTGCAGGGACTATCTGTGGGCTCCTGGATTAGGTGAAGAAGAAAAGCCCACCATCTCTGGGATACTTAGT
Source organism: Arctocebus calabarensis (assembly GCA_963573935.1). Classification (NCBI taxonomy): domain Eukaryota; kingdom Metazoa; phylum Chordata; class Mammalia; order Primates; family Lorisidae; genus Arctocebus; species Arctocebus calabarensis. The sequence goes on along the minus strand of CAUYON010206796.1, from coordinate 68,985 downwards.
CTCCTCCACCTCTAATGATGAGATAAGGCCTCTATCCTACAAGAGCAGGCATGAGGGAAGGCTAGGCATGTCCTCTGCACTGTTTAAACACCTCACCTGCATCATTTCTTCATCCTTACCTGCACCCCATACACCAGATTCATTTCTTACACCCATTTTACAGATAAGAAAGCTGAGGCTCAGAGAGGATGAGCAATTGAGATCATAGTGCCAGGTAGGTACAGCCATAGTTCAAACCTGAATTTGTACCATTCCAGACCCCTTGTTTTTAAAGGTGATGTCGCAGGAAAAAAAATGGTGGAAGGAGAGGCAGAGGGTGGGGGTTACCAGGTGGAGGGGGTCTCCTGGGCTGGCTCCACTGGAGCCTCTAGAACTGAGCTGCAAGGAAAAGCCCCCCCCCATATTTGGTGGATACTGTGCCACAGCAGGCTGTATTGTGCCCACAGAATTCAACCTGCTCACAGCCTTGTGCTGTAACAGGACCCAAAGAATGGAGCCCAGAAAAGAACAGAGCTCCTTGGCAGCACTGGCCTTCGGAGGCAAATGCAAAGTGGCAAGAATTGGGATGCACAGCCTGAGATGTGCTAACATCCACCAAGCAGGTGGCCCTTTTCACTGTGAGCCTACAAGCAGCAGAAAGATGGCTGAGGACATCCAGAAGTATTCCTATAGCATGGCCAAATGCTCCAAGGTCAAGGGCTTGCAGAGCCAGCTCACATCTTCGAGAAGCATCTTCCTGCTCTGCCCTTTTGGAGGGACTGATCTTGGGGGTTCTGAGCCTTGCTGTGCTGGGACTGCCCTGGGAATGGGATAAGGAGATACATTTGGAAAAACTACAATGAAAAATGTGTTATCAGGAAAGAAATGTCTTGGATGATTATTAGATAGGTCTTGGAATCAGGAGAAAGGCCAGAGATGAGCCTTAGGCAGGAAGGACAAATTCTCTGCCCCGTGATGGTTCCTTTCACATGCTGCTACTGGGACCATAGCTGTAGGACACGTGCTGCCACCACAAGCATTGCTAGCTCTGGGACTTGCTATGTTGCCCTGCACACTAGACTTCATGGAAGTCTCCAAGAGACACTCTTTGTATGTGCCTTTGGGCCATTCCTTCCAGAGTCAGATTCCCGATGGGTAGGACTGCCATATAAAATATAGGGTGCCCAGTTGAATTCGAATTTCAAATAATCATTTTTTCTACTAATTTTTTTTTTCAGTTATCCCCTTGTTCAGAGGGCTAGGCTCTGCTTTGATGGTTGATGGGAAGGTAACTTCCCCTTCCACTTCTGTGCTAAGAATGTCAATCTTGGGGGACTGGATTGATCACATTGTTTGGATGGAGAATAGCTAAAAAGCAAACACCAACTGTCATTCCTTAGCTCCCCTCCTTCCATTTTTAAGAAGTCACCTGTCTGATTGGTTTGCAAAATTGTCAAAGAGGCCTATGTAGGTCATTCCTTGTCTGGGCTCACTTTTTGTAACACAAAAGATTGGTCCTCCCCCTGCTGGTCATCTTGGATGCCAAAGAATTCAATGATATTCTTACCAATGAGCTCTAGCGGCTCACGAGCAGGTGAAGGAAGGGGAAGGTCTGAAATGGAAATAATCTGCAAGGTTGACTGTCTAGACAGGGCTCTCTCCTCTGGGTGGGGAGGAGGGCAGACAGAAGTGGGCTTCGTCCAAAGCTGAAACTCAAGCCATCACCGCCAATCCCTCCTGAGCCATCCTCAGACTGAGCCTTGGCTGTCTGGGCCACAGCCAGAATTTGCCTCGGGCTGTTTCTCACTCCTGTTTCAAAGGATCTGTGCTTCTACCACAGAAAAAGCTTGAACATTTGTAGTGAAAAATTCAATGAAAGAGGTAAGAAACAGAGAAGGTTTCCTTCTTTCATCTTTTTGTTTGGGGGAAGGCGGTGAGAAAAAAAAAATCAATATTTTAGCTCTAAAACTTTGCCTTGAGATCAATTTTAGAAAGAAAGAAAGGCATCTACTAATTGAAAACATCATTTTGGGGGCTCTTAAATCAAGGGAAGCAGGTGCAGGATTGTGGTTTTAGAAAGAATATTTCTTTTGGGAAAAAAAAAAAAAAAGAGGAAAAGTGCCCCTGATAAGTTTTCTTCAAACCGACAGACCTGTACTTTTCAGTCCTTAATTACTTAGAAGGCAATTGAGAAGACTGACTGAAGATTGTAATAAAGAACAGCCAACCCTCATCCTTCTAGGTAACACTCCAGAGTGCCCTCTCTTCTTTCCAAGGCTGAGAAGAGGGCAACTGTTTACTGCAATTTTGCTAACATTCCTGAGTGGATTCACACCTCTCATCTTTTATTTATTTATTTATGTATTTTTACCAATTTTAAATACAGCTTTATTTAAGACATTGCATTTTCCACTTACAATACAATGTTATTTGCTTCCCCTGTGCACATGTTCCATATTCAAGTATTGGGAATGCCCAGTAATTCCCTATAGCAGCCCAACTCTAAATCTGCCACATAATTTTGCATCCTTCAATATTTTACTGTGTGGAACAATGCTACATCTACACTTGAGTTGGCTTAATCAACCTCTTCAATGGGGGCCAGAGGAAGCACCACTGGAAGGAGGAGCGTCACCACCAGGGAAGCCCCCTGGCATTCCTCCTGCACTCTGGTACAACTTGGTAATGATGGGGTGGCAGACTTTCCCCAGCTCCTTCTGCTGATGTTCAAATTCTTCCTTCTCTGCAGTCTGGTTCTTATCAAGTCAGTTGATAATTTCATTACACTTGTCAAGAATCTTCATTTAGTCCTCATCATTGATCTTGCCTTGAAGTTTCTCATCTTCAACAGTTGCTTTCAAGTTGAATGCATAGGACTCAAGTGAGTTCTTTGATGAAGGCTTGTCCCTCTGCTTCTCATCTTCAGCCTTGTGCTTCTCAGCTTCCTGGACCACACGTTCAATGTCTTCCTTGCTCAAGCATCCCTTGTCATTAGTGATGGTAATCTTATTTTCTTACTCTTATCCATAGCAGAGACATTGAGAATGCCATTGGCATCAATATCAAAAGTGACTTCAATCTGAGGAACACCGTGGGGAGTGGGAGGTATGCCTGTAATTGCCAAGCAAGTTGTTATCCTTGGTCATGGCACGCTCACCTTCATAAACCTGGATGAGCACACCCGGCTGGTTGTCAGAGGAGGTAGTGAAGGTCTGTGTCTGCTTGGTAGGAATAGTAGTATTGTGCTTAATGAGCAGTCATACCAGCAGTCTCAATACTCAGAGAAAGAGGAGTGACATTAATAGTAGCAAATCTTGAACATTCTCAGATTTGTCACCAGGCAGGATGGCCGCCTGAACAGCTGCACCGTAAGTAACAGCCTCATTGGGGTTGATGCTCTTATTCAGTTCTTTTCCATTGATGAGGTCTTGGAGAAGCTTTTGAATCTTGGGGATAAGGGTAGAACGACCAACCAGGACAATGTCATGAATCTGTGACTTGTCTAGTTTGGCATCTCGAAGGGCTTTCTCTACAGGGTCCAGGGTACTATGGAACAGATCAGCATTCAATTCTTCAAATCGGGCACAGGTAATGGAGGTATAGAAGTCAATTCCTTCATAAAGGGAATCAATCTCAATACTGGCCTGGATGCTGGAAGATAGAGTATGCTTAACAAGTTTGCAAGCAGTACAGAGGTGACAGAGAGCTCTTTTATTCTTACTGATGCCCTTCTTATATTTGCACTTAAACTCAGCAATAAAATGACCATTTGGTTGTCAGTCTTTGCCACCCAAGTATCTCCAGCTGTAGATTTGACCTCAAAGATTCTATCCTCAATAGTGAGGACTGACACATCAAAAGCGCCACCTCTAAGGTCAAAGATCAGCACATTTCTTTCAGCCCCAACCTTTTTGTCTAAGCCATAAGCAACAGCAGCAGCAGTTGGCTTGTTTATAATCCTAAGAACATTGAGACCCGCAATAGTTTCAGCATCTTTGATAGCCTGTATCTGAGAATCATTGGTACTGTGACCACAGTATCGGCAACAGTCTTTCCAAGATAGGCTTCTGCAATTTCCTTCATCATTGTCAGAGCCATGGATGACACCCCCTCTGGATAAAAACTTTTTGTCTCTCCTTAGTATTCTACTTGGACCTTGGACCTACCTGCATCATTCATCACCACAAAAGGCCAATGTTTCATATCAGACTGGACAACAGCATCATCAAACCTGTGTCCAATCAGATGCTTGGCATCAACAACTGTGTTCGTGGGGTTCATTGCAATTTGATTTTTCGCAGCATCACCAATCAATCAGTCGGTGTCAGTAAAGACAACATAACTTGGAGTAGTTTGTTTTCCCTGATCATTAGCAATTATCTCTACTTTTCCGTGCTGGAAAACACCCACACAAGAATAGGTGGTGCCAAGATCAATACCAATTGCAGGTCCCTTAGACATGGTTGCTTACTCATAGAGCCGGCACGGATTAAGTAGGACACACAGAAGACGAGGAGCTGCCACTGTGTTCAATGAACTCATCTTTTATTCTTAATCTTGTGCAAATCCTGGGGTTTTGTTCCCTGGTATGTATCCTTTTACCGGTGTGTTTTTCAGTGTTTCATCTGGTTGTGAAATCTGAATTGGCCTAAATTTCAAGGTTAAAAAAATCTTGGAAGAAGCAAATGATATGTCTGTGCCTGCTGGGAGTTAGGTGCTTGGCTATGTCACATATCTCTGCATCCCCTCAATAGAGCCTTGTGAAGTTGGGAAAGTTGTTTTCTTTTTTAAACTTCTTTGGATAGTTGAAGCAATGGAGGCTTAGAGAAGAGATTGACACGCCCAAGGTGGCACCACTAGGAAGTTGCAGAGCTGAAAGCCAAGTCCATCTGACCCTCAAGCTCTTATTTCTCTGGTCATACCACTTTGCCTCTCACCTTTGCCAATGTGAGATGGTAGATCAAGTTAAGATGAAATACCCCAGACCACTTTTCTTCCAAATAACTCACAACATCCTTCTGTCTTTGGGAACTATTCAATAGGTTTATGTTAGTAAAATATAAACCATTGCCCTATTTTGTGAGCAAGATTCTGAGTTTCATGTTACTGATCAAGAAAGGTGGTCAGTGGAGCTTGTTTCTTTAAGAAATTTACACCATGCATTAGTTAGCTATTGCTGTGTAACAAATCATCCTGGATTAGTGTCTTGGAACAAAATTAATTATCTCACAATTTCTGTGGATTTTGGAAATCTGGGCATGGCTTAGCTGAGTCCTCTGCTACAGTGTCTTTCATAGGCTGCACTTGAAGTGTCAACCAGGGCTGTAGTCCTCAGAAGGCTGGATTGGGGAAGGATCTACTTCCACGCTCACTCACATGGTTGTTGATAGGATTCAGTTCCTTGCAGGCTATTTGCCTCAGTTTCTTGTTGGCTGTTGGCTGGGAGGCACCCTCAGTTATTTGACCTATGTGTGGGCCTCTCCAACATGGCTACTTGCTTTACAAAAAGAGAAGGCAGGCTTGGCGCCTGTGGCTCAATGGGTTAAGGCACCAGCCACATACACCTGAGCTGGTGGGTTCGAATCCAGCCTGGGCCCGCCAAACAACAATGAGGGCTGCAACCAAAAAATGGCCGGGCGCTGTGGTTGACACCTGTAGTCCCAGCTACTTGGGAGGCAGAGGCAGGAGACTTGCTTGAGCCCAGGAGTTGGAGGTTGCTGTGAGCTGTGATGGCACAGCACTCTATCCAGGGTGACAGCTTGAGGCTGTCTCAAAAAAAAAAAAAAAAAAAAGAGAAGGCAGTAGTAGAATGTCAGCAAGTTGGGAGCCACAGTCTTTTGTAAATAAACTGTGGAGGTGGTATTTCATCACTTTGGCTGGACTCTACTTGTTAGAAACAAGACATTAGGTCCAGCCTACACTCAAGGGAAAGGATTACATGAAGGCATGAGTACCAGGGGCAGGGATCATTGGAAACCATGTAAGCAGTTACCTATCACAGGTCAGAAAAATGGAGAAGGTGCTCAGACTAATAGTAATGAAGCTGGTGAGGGTAGCAAGTATTTATTGGATGCTCCTGATGCCAAGCACTGGGGTAACTCCCTTCTATGCATCGTCTCATTAACCTCCCTGAATTTCTATGGCAAAGGGAATGGGACCCAACTCTGGCTATTCCTACTGCAGAGAATGTTATCCCTTCACCTGATACAGATCCTTGATGTGAGCCCACTGAGGTACTGAGGGCAGAAAAAGCCTCCACTGAGAGAGGAGTCTGAAAAATAAAGCCAGATTTCACTGCTCATCAGAAAATTGCAAATGAACACAATCACAAGCTATTTCTTACCATCATCAGATTAGAAAGAGAATTTAAGTTGGTGAGAGTTTGGAGAATTCTCATGAACTGCTGAGAGACTATAAATTTGTACTGCCACCTTGGAGGGAAATTTGGCAGGATCTATTAAAAATTTTAAAGGGCATAAAAATAAAAAATGTGCATAGCCTATGACCCAGAAATTACACTTTTGAGTATCTCCCTTAGAGAAATGCTTGCACATGTGCACGATGAGCTGTGAATAGGAATTTTCATTGCAGTACCATTTCTAAGAATGAGTAGTAAATGGTAAGTTGTGACATTGGACATAGTCTAAATGTTCATCAATTTTTTTAAAAGGCTAAATAGGTCCTTTTAAAAGGCTAATAGGAACAGGTGACTCTTTGGGACATTTGTATGCCATGTGGTGGTTCACCATTCCAGGCTTCAGTCCTAGGCATCTCTATTTCAACTTAATCCTTCCTGGTTTATCACTGTAGAGGAAGTTAGATGGGAAATAGCACACCCGCTTTTAAGTGCTTTCCCCAGAAGTGATGAATGCCATTTTTATTCCTAGCTTATTGGCTAGAACTAGTTACTATCATTGCTTACTTGATGACCAAATTGTCCCAGATTTGGTCAGTGAGAACTTCCCGCTGGTAACTATGCAGCAGGTAAAGAGAATGATGTGGATCCACAAGTATGCCATGGAAATATCTCCGCAACATTGTTGAATGAACAAAAAGCAAGTTGCAGAATTTGATGCTCAGTGTAACATCCTTTATGTAAACCTCTATAATGTTACATTTTTTTTCCCTCTGTGTGTGTGTGTGTGTATTCAAATGCATGGGGACAGGTCTGGAAGAGTCCATCTGAAACTGATAACACAAGATGAGGGTTGGATAAAAAGCTAGAGTTGGAGGGTAGTAAAGAGAGACTTCACTTTGTAAGAAATATTTTTAAAAATATTTTTTGAAAAAAATATTAGTTGTCTGACGTATATCACCTGAGTCTATCTATTAAAAAAAAAAACCAAAACTTTCCTGGAAGCCCCATCAAGCAATTTCCCTTGTGTTATGTTATATTGGCTAGAACTGTATTGTAAGGCCATCCTTGGCTGCAAAGGAGTCTGGGAAGAAGAATACTTTTTGGCTTTGCTAATCAAGGAAAGCAAGGAAGATAGTTGTGAGTGGCTTTTAGGGAGCCCATTAAAAATTTCTACTTACCTAGCATCCACGGTCTTGGTTTCTATACATATATTTTATGTATAGTTCAAAATCCAAAGGCAGTTACTGCATCCATCTTGAATTCTAGGATTTCTGAGTGATGAGGTGCGGTCTACTCATCAGGTCCAGATGCAGAAAAATACTGCCCATTTGTTACCTTCGCTACATGTAAAAGATAACAGGGTTGATGCCTTTGGGGAAGGGAGGGGGGCTTTAGCATCCCATTTCTTCTTAGCACAAGTTTGACCCCCAAGGACAATATTTAAAGTTTAGCAGTCATAGGGTATCATAGGCCAGATTCAGATTGTTTTGGAAATATACATTCTACAAAAATGTCATAGGGATCCAGTCTTTGATTCTGAAGTCTCCTAGTAAATAACTACAGCAAAAGAGTTCATTAGACACTGTGTAAGCCTAAGTAGTCTCACTTTTTAACTCACTGTCTTTCTCTGTGTTCTGTCTAACACTCCAGCTTTATTGTTTGGGAGGAATTTAAAATAGTAACCTTGTGTGGAGCAACACCTTTAATTTGATCTTTGCATGTTAGTGCTCCCTCTTTAAGTCAAGGAACTCTTAAGGAAAGGAACTGGACAACACTTTGGGTACTGGCCTAATTTCCTGCTAATACTGTATCTTCATTGTTATACTTGTTTTGTTACTTGAGCTTTCTCAATTCATGAGACTTCAAACTATGGTATTCTCAGTCAATTTAGGTTAGAGGCGACAGTGCCTCCTTAACAAAGCTATATCCCTTCCATTGGCTTGCAGACAAGAGAGCTTTTGTCTAAGATCATCCTTCTTGGAGGACTTTGTTAAAAATGTCAAGAAGTAGGCTGCTACAGTGGCTCATGCCTGTAATCCTAGCACGCTGGGAGGACGAGGCAGGTGGAACTCAGAAGTTCGAGAACAGTCTGGGCAAGAACAGAACACTGTCTCTACTAAGAATAGAAAAATTAGCTGGGCATTACAGTGGGTGCCTGTAGTCCCAGCTACTTGGGAGGCTGAGGAAAGAGGATTGCTTGAAGCCAGGATTTTGAGGTTGCTATGACCTAGGCTGATGCCATGGAACTCTAACCTGGGCAACAGAGTGAGATGCTGTCTCAAACAACAACAACAGGCAAAGAGTACAAAAAATAGGCAGTATTGATTAGTTTGGAATTTTCCAATAATTTCTTTGGATCTATAACCCTAATGGACATGAAATCTTAAGGCAGAGTAAGCAATGCTTTGGCCAAATGGTTGCAACTGCATAAAAAAGATCAGATCCTTTTCCCACCATATTTACTTTCATTACGCAACTCCTGGTACCAATTTAAATGAAAAAAAATCTTCAGAAAGGACTTTTAGTTGTGGGCAAAAGAAATTTACTTTGGCTTAATAAGCAGAAAAGGAGATTAATTAAAAATATTTGGTAATTTAGAATTGTTGCAAGGGCAGAAGAATAAGTTTCAAGACTAAGTTTCTAGGAAAAATGTCCCTAAAAATGCTGAGGAACTGATATGGAAAGAAAATTGTTGCCACTGCTGCCGGCAGCACTAAATTTTATAGCTTGCAGTGCTGCCAGGAACTTAACTTCAGTACAATGAATACTCCTGCCAGCACAGATGCTATTTCTGCTCCACTAATTTGACATTTTAGCTACCACCACCACCTTTGCAACCATATACTTTGGTGCTACCTTCCCCAGCAAAACAGATTTTGAATAGGACCTCCTTCCTCATGTTGCTTACTTTATGCTCAAAGTTTTCATGAAAGTATCTTATTTGGTGTCTCGGTGCAAATGGGGCTAGAGAAGCAAGTTTCCTCCTTAGGGAGGAAGGACTCATAGGGCCAAAGATTCTATATTGGTATCCATGATGTTCAGCAATCTTGACAAGTCTACACAACAGCTTTATTCATAGGTTTTATGTGATATTTGCAAAAGTTCCGGTCGCTTTTATGATTATACCCGAGCCACTCCAAACTCAAGTTAAGTGGAAAAGAATAAGGGATCTCCTCTCCTTCACTCCATGAACACATCAAAAGCTTTTGAGATTCACTTTAATGTGATGAGCAAGGTCAAGAACTCATCCCTGGTTTTTGCTGTGGCAAAAACCATGGCCTACTTTGATGTGCAAGGATTGAGTCATGTGTTCTACACCTGAAAGACCCAAAGCTTATGGCCCAAGAGAGAAGGGCCTCTCTTGGAGGGGAGAACCACAAACAAATATTTGGAAGTAAGGAATGGATTCTGATAAACGAACAATTTGAAAGGAGTTCAGACTGTCCAGTCTACAAAATCACAAAATTTTACAAAGAGGGGGCCAAGATGTAAAGAATATTTTGTAAAATTTTGTAATGAATATTTTGTGAGTAAAGGTATAGGTAGCTACAATTTCCCTATGTATGGAGTCACCCTATATATGTAGAGTGATCATTTTACTTATGTCATCTAGAACTTCTTTTAACATTTTCTTTTTCTCAGCACAACAATTATCATTGGTTGATTGGATTTATATATTTATGTATTTTTTTGAGACAGAGTCTCACTTTATCACCCTTGGTACAGTGCCATGGCATCACACAGCTCACAGCAACCTCCAACTCCTGGGCTTAGGTGATTGTCCTGCCTCGGCCTCTCAAGTAGCTAGGACTACAGGCACCTGCCACAATGCCTGGCTATGTTTTTGTTGCGGTTTGGCCTGGGCCGGGTTTGAACCCTCCACTCTCGGTAAATGGGACTGGTGCCCTACCCACTGAGCCACAGGTGCTGCCTTATTTACTTATTGATATCAGTAGGGAGTTATGGGTTCCTATCTTCTTCAACAGATTATGATCAGTTACTATCGTCATTTATTTGATGATCAAATTGTCCTAGATTTGGCCAGTGAGAGCCACTTTCACACTGAATTCTGTATCCTTCAGATGTGTCCCCATCATTCTCTGAGTACGTCTTTATTTTCTAGTAAAAGATATTTCATGCTTGTCTTATACTTTTCCTGGTCCATCCCTGGAGTCAATCCTCATTGAGACTGAGATTTTATTTTACTCTCCTTATAAGCTAATAAGAGCCTTTAGTATTTCATGAATGTTGGCAGAATGCATAAGACAAAGGACTTTATTACTCACAGCACAAGAATTAACAAGGGCATTAGAATAATACATATGTTTTCCTCCCCCTAGTACAAGGAGAGCAGTGTGATATGACCCTGATGGATGTCATGCGTGCAGTGTGTTGACATGACAGTCAAAGAACACAGGGCGTAGAGAATCCACTACTTTTATAGCAAGTACTAAGCAAGCCCGATCTTTATCCCCAAAGAGATATTTTCATCTGCTAAGTTACTCACTGAAAACACAATCTTGAGACAGGCCTGGGAAGGAATGGTCAGATTATTCCATTCTTGGCACACCAATTAGGAAATGTGCAGGGGATATTTGGTCTATAGTAATTTGCCTCTTCCAGGAGCCATTTCTCCCTGGGAGAAATGAGACCATTTCTCTTGAGTGCTTTTAGAGGAGGATGGTATTTAGAAAACCAGATCTGCTTGTTAAGGTGCTTGTTGCTATTGAGCTGCTGTTGCTTCAGATCCTCTCAGTGGGCAGAGCTAGGGAATATGCACACACTTTCTCTCTCTGGCTCTGATCTCTCTATCTAATCTTCACTCTCTCTCTCTTCATGAATTTACACTGCTTTCTTTAATCCAGTACAACAGGTTCATTCTAGTAACACTTTTATAACACTTCTTGGACAGTTAGAAACCCAGACTATATTTACTAATTTGCTTAATGCTGCTCCAAGAAACCAATCTCTTATCACACTATTATCATAGGGAGCAACCCACCCTATGATCATGTGAGTGACCTGCTGACCCACTTGCATTCTGACTTGATATGTTGGGACACATGGCCCTTCCTTCCAAGTGGAGCCCCTCCTCACCTCGGGGTGGCCCCAACACCACGTGATGGCCCACTGAAGCTGCCACTGCTCTGGAGCTATGGAGACAGACACTCTCCTCGTCCACTCAGCCTCTGAATTCCCATGCCAGGCTGCCACCAACACTGCCTCCCTGCACGGGTCCCCTTCTCACCCTGCCTGATGAGACACCTAGGCTGGGAACCCCTGCCATGGCCACTACCCTGCATAGACACACTCCTTGCTTCTATCAGGTTCTCTAATTCCCACTTCACCATCTGTAGACACCTACTTTGCTCAGCCACACCTAACAGCTTTTAGACTGAATTAATCAGTAAGAGAAATGAAAGGGAAAGAACCTAAATGATCATTTTTAATGGCTGAAAAACATTGCATTATGTGGATGTAACCCTGTTTGCAGAACTACCTTCCAGCCATATTAAAAAGAAGTTATTTATATTTTTTTCTTTGCTTTTCTAGATGTCATCCTGGGAATCAAACTATGCACCCCAACCTTTGCACATCTCTCTATGCACCTCCCTGATTGTTTTATTAGGACAGATTCCTAGAAGGGGAATGGTTTAGGAGTCAGAGGGTCTGCATGCTTTGAAAGCTCCTGGTCTTTGTAACACAGCGTCAGTGTTCATCTTACAATTTATACACCCTTGAATAAATAAACAAGCATGACTCTGTCCCACAGGCTGCTGAAGACTTTCTACAGATGATACTTGTTTCACCACTTAATGACATCACCTCCCTTTTCACACCAAGATTGATGTGGGAAATTCTGTATAAATACCCTGCATCAACAAGCCTTCGTGTCACCAGGCCTCTTAAAGATGGGCAGCCTGCTGCCGCGTGCTGGCTCAGCCTGTGCGGGACAGGCGCCCGTGATTTATAAGGTCCAAGCATGAAGTCTTCAGGAAAGTTGGTGAAGTGCTTTATAGGTCACCTGTATTTTTCCTACCATAGATGTTTTGACTCACGGGTTTCCTTTATGTCACTCTGTCCATAGTCTAGGTATTATTCAAACAGAATAAAGACGTTACTGTAGCGGCAGCTGAGTAGCACCCACAAGGGAGTTTGTGATCCTAGATGGGAAAGAAAGAAGCAAAAGGTGAGGGGATTAATTAGGACAAATCTTGGCAGCCAGGCAACCAAGTCTTCATTGCCTGAGGGCTGCTGGCCCCAGCCTTGTGCTTGGAGATGTAGGGGTAGTTTGTTCATTCAGTCAACAAACATTAACCAGTAACCCGCTCTATTCCAGGCACTAGCCTAGGTGCTAGGGGTCCAAGAGACCCTGTTCTTAAGGAGCTCATGGTGTAGAGAGGTGAAACCAAGTCCACGATATGAGTATCTGCTGGAGCTCCAAATGTAACTTGCAAACGTTTCTGCAAAGGTTCTTTCTGAATAGCATGCTTTAAGTAGAAAAAAAATATCTATTTGTTGGCTGAGGCGGGGAGGTTTTTTTTTTTTTTTTTTGTAGAGACAGGGTCTCACTTTATCGCCCTGGGTAGAGTGCCGTGGCGTCACACTGCTCACAGCAACCTCCAGCTCCTGGGCTTAAGCGATTCTCTTGCCTCAGCCTCCCTAGTAGCTGGGACTACAGGCGCCTGCCCCAGCGCCCAGCTATTTTTTTGTTTTGCAGTTCGGCCGAGGCCGGGCTTGAACCCGCCACCTTCGGTATATGGGGCCGGCGCCCTACTTGCTGAGCCACAGGAGCCGCCCTTTCCACTGTGTGTTATATTTAATTCTGACCAAAAATTTTTAATGTGCTAAACTAACAAAAGGTACACATAAAAGATTTAAATGTTAGAAACCTGTGATAAAATACAATTAAGAATCTTTGTATTTGGGAATAGTTGGTAAACTTAAATATGAACTATGTTAGATAATAGTATAATATTAATGGTAAATTTCCTGCATTTAATAATTGTATGTGTTTATGTAAGATCATATTCTATTCTTCTTCTTTTTTTTTTTTTTTTTTTTTGAGACAGAGTTATCACTATGTTGCCCTTGGTAGAGTGCTGTGACATCACAGCTCACAGCAGCCTCAAACTCTTGGGCTCAAGCAATTCTCTTGCCTCAGCCTCCCAAGTAGCTGGGACTACAAGCGCCCGCCACAATGCCGCCTATGTTTTGGTTGCAGTTGTCATTGTTGCTTAGCAGAACCGGGCTGGGTTCGAACCTGCCACCCTAGGTGTATGTGGCCGGCGCCCTTGCTGACTGAGCTACAGGTGCCGTACATATATCTTATTATTCTTAAAAGATAAATGCTGAAGTATTTAGGAGTAAAGGATCATATCTGCAACGTACTCCCAAAAGGTTCCACAAAAGTAATAATGTTCATGCATATGTGCAGAGAAACAGAAAACAAAAAAATATGGTAAAATCTTAACAATTGGTACATCTAGGTGAAGGGTATATATGTGCATTTATTGATTTACTACAACTTTTTTATATGTTTGAAATTTTTCAAAATATTAAAAAGTTTTAAAATTTTTTTTCTGCAAATGAAGTGCATAGTTTCTAGAATACATATGAATTTTACCAATTCTGGAATACTCACATGGTCACCATTGCCCCTTAAAAGCAAGATGGAGGAGGAGGAGGACCTCAGTTTTATTTCTGGAAATCTTAGGCAGTAAAGGTTGACTTTAAGCTCTGCCTTTTAAAGCAAGTCTGTCCTGTTAAGTAATGTCTGGTCTTTCTGACATTTGTATGTATTCACGTCTTTACCTGCTTCTCCTTTCTCCTCCCAGTTGAAACGGTTGGTGCGGTGCTTTTGTATCATTCACTTTCGGTGCCCTGACTGGGTACCGCAGGTGTCCTTCCTGTTCTCTATGAATCCAGCCAGCCAACTGTTACTTGGATTTTCACCACAAATGAGAACCTTCAAAAATGCTGATAATTTATCTGTATAACCCTTATACCTACTAATAAAATAAGTTCTTAGATAGTAGCATTTTGCTTTTTTTCATGTTTTATTAGTGTCATTTTTCTGTTAATTTTTCCATTGGGCAAAAATTTTAGGAAATCATTAGATACATTTATTCCACACCCATTGGTATTTTGGTAATTTGTAGGCAGAAACAATGGAGTGATTTTCTTCTTATGTTTGTTAGCAGCTTCTTGGGTATCCTTGTATTTTCCAGTCCTCTCTTGGGTTTAGACCAAGTCTTTAGTCTTTGTTTAGGTGATTTTACAAGTTTATTGGTATCTTGGGATGATGTTGAGAAACCCTAAAATCTAGATCTCAATCTCCAATTCACTAGTGCTTATTAAGCAAAAGACTTGCTTGGAAGACCTAGTTAACTCTTTATTTTTGTTGAATTCTAATCTTCCTTTATTTCCCTTCATCTTAATTTTTGTCTTTGCCTAAACATCATACTCAAATTATTTTCCATTCTCCATCTTTAGCCCAGAAAAATTATATGGCGTTTCTGGATTCTCAGACAACCACATTCAGTCGCCACAAGAAACGTTTATTGGTGGTTCGAGAGCTCAAAGAGCAAGCACAGCAGGTGAATCTGGGTAAGTGTCTGTCTGCACGAACACCTTGAGACTTAGTGTCTGCATGAAGACCTTGAGACTTATTGAGCAGTGAGGGGCGAGCCACACTACACACTGTCTGAGCTGGTTGATGTTCCTTCCGTGATGTGATTACTGTGCCATGGGAAGTCTGAGGCCTTTGTGAAACCTCTCAGGGGCCATGTATGTCTGTGCGTGTTGTGGAAAGGCCGGGGACAAGACCAGCCATAAAGTGGAAGAGCTCTGCCAGACAGTCCTACTCATCTGCATCCAAACCACAGAACAACTTCTGTGTTTTACAAAATGAGTCCCCTCCTTGTTTCAAAAAAAAAGAAAGAAAAAAGTTCGGCAAACTACTAATTTATTGTAATAATAACTATATTTAATATTATTCATTCATTTTTATCCATCCTTTGTTGTGCCCAGTTGACTCTAGTCCATTCACCTCCCTGAAAGCAAACCCACATCAGCAGGCAGTGTTTCATCTGCATCCGGTGCTTCTCTTCTAGATGATGAGGTGCTCCACCGTCAAGAGTCAGAACTCTTCTCTGAAACTAGCAGCATCGTGAGTGGCAGTGAGATGAGTGGCAAATACTCCCAAAGTAACTCCCGGATATCAGCGTATGTATTAGGTTATTCAGCAGATTAATCGTGCCCTGGGCATAGGGAGAAGTAGAAGCAAATAGCTTGGTTATCCACGGAACAGTACAACGAGAAAGGGGAGAATAGTCCTCAAGGCTGTGTGGAAGTTGTGCAGGTGCTGTCCCATTATAGCTGATAGATGAGGCTCAAAGTTGAAATGTTTTCTTCTGTGGCTTCATGGCCTTTGCATTTACCTGTTGCCCATGAGGCACTTGCCCTGGGCACTCAATTTACTTACTAGCTGATTTTACTTTCTGAATAAACGTTAATGACCATAATGTGCAGGTATTGAAAAAAAAAACATATAAAGAAAAACATATTTCAACTGCTTCAATTAAAAATCAGGACTGGGAGAGATCATACACATAAAGTAAGTCACCACATTTTTACTCAATATAGTTATTTATCCACATGCTAGATGCAGTGGACATTACCAAAAACTTACAAAAAGATACGAGTTATAAGAGCTTATAGTCTTGGTTAGGAGATACAAAAGAATATAAGATTATAGATATTTAAACTGAATTGTGCTTTAGGAATTCAGAATGGAGATCTGTGAAGTTGTGTGAATTGATCAGAAACTTCAAGAAAGTAAATTAGAACTGGGTTTGTAAGAATTGGAGAGAAGCCAAGTATGATGGATGGTACATGCCTATAATTTCAGCTACTTGGGAGGCTGAGGCAGGAGGACCACTCGAGCCTTAGAGTTTAAGGCTGTAGGTTTTTAAGAGCTGGAGAGAAGCCAGGTATGATGGTACATGCCTATAGTTTCAGCTGCTTGGGAGGCTGAGGCAGAAGGATCACTTGAGCCTTAGAGTTTGGGGCTGTAGGTTTTTAAGAGCTGGAGAGAAGCTGAGTATGATGGTATATGCCTATAGTTTCAGCTTCTTGGGAGGCTGAGGCAGGAGGATCACTTGAGCCTAGGAGTTTGAGGCTCACACCTGTGAATAGCCATTATGCTCCAATCTGGGTAACACAGTGAGACCTCATCAAATGAAAAAGAAAAGTTGGAAAGAGAAAGTTCCAGACAAAACAAGTGGCATGATTTAAGTCCTTTGAGGTAGGAAAGAATGGGATTCATACATATTTTAGTATAATCAGATTCCAATCTGGTATGTCTTATCTTCTTATTTAAATTTTATTTTGTTGCTTTTTTTTTTTTTTTTTTTTTGAGACAGAGTCTCACTATGTTTCCCTCAATAGAGTGCTGTGGTGTCGCAGTTCACAGCAACCTCCAGCTCTTGGGCTTAAGTGATTCTCTTGTCTCAGCCTCCCAAGTAGTTGGAACTATAGGCACCAGCCACCACGCCTGGCTATTTTTTGGCCGTAGTTGTCATTGTTGTTTGGCAGGCCTGGGCTGGATTTGAACCCGCCAGCTCCAGTGTATGTGGCTGGTGCCATAGCCACTGAGCTACAGGTGCCTAGCCAAGCTTTTTGTTTTTTAATTATAAAATTCAAGTTGGTTGTTTTTTTATTCATTGCTCCAACATACTGTATTCGCCCCTCATCCATGACAGGAATATGTTCCAAGACTCCCAGTGAATGCCTGCAACCTCAGCACCAAACCCTAAATATGTCATGTTTTCCTGTACTTCACACCTACAATAAGGTTTAATTTATAAATTAAGCACAACAAAATTTAACAACAACTATAATAAAATACAACAGGTAGAAGAACTATGCCATCCTTGCTACTTTTATACTTTGCAGCCATTGAAGTAAAATAAACATTCCTTGGACACAGTGCAGCACCATACCACCACTGTCAGTCTGATGACCTGACTAATGGGTGGCTGGTGTAGATAGCGTTGATAAGCTGTGCAAAGGGAGGATTTGTGTTCCAGCAGAATGGCCTGAGATTTCATCATGTTACTCATAATGGTGCACAATTTAATACTTATGAGTTGTTTATTTCTGGAATTTTCCATCTGATTTTTTCCATGAAAGACTTTGAGTGATAAAAACCTGGGAAAGTGAAACTACAGATAATGGGGGAATACTGCATTACCATCGTACTCTGTATTTTGATCAAAACTTTAAGGCAGAAATACCACTCTTTAGGATTTTCCTTATTATTTCCTGCCAATAAGATTCATCCCCCCCACCTCAAATTTTCTTTTCTGTATTGCTTTAATACCTTATTATCATTCCCCCTCAAAATACAAATGCCATCTGTAGACTCTCTGGCTTCCCAGAAAGTTGGTGGCCAACAAGTGTGTTCATTTTAGTTTGTTCAGCATAGGAAAAGCCCCCTTTCAAACAAACATCTGTCTAATCCCTAATAGGAGATCGTCTAAGAATCGCCGCAAAGCGGAGCGAAAGAAGCACAGCCTCAAAGAAGGGAGTCCACTAGAGGATCTAGCCCTTCTAGAGGCCCTGAATGCAGTCGTGCAGAACACTGAAAACCTGAAAGGTACGTTCTCAGTACTGATGATGTTGGTGATTCTTTTCTTTTCTGATAGGGTCTCACTCTTTGCCTAGGCCAGAGTGCAGTGGTGTCTTCATAGCTCAGAGCAACGTCATACTCCTGGGCTCAAACAATCCTCCTGCCTCAGCCTCCTAAGCAACTGGGACTACAAGCATGCACCACCACCCCTAGCTAATTTTTCTATTTTTTGTAGAGACAGGGTCTCACTCTTGCTCAGACTTATGGTGATGATTCTTGACTACAAAAAACAGTAAACAGGCAGCACAGACAGGCAGAATTCAGCAGATAATAATTAAGATACCAATTTCCTAATTGGGCAGAAGAAGAAAACTTTAGCAGGAAGGGTCATTTCCATATATATAGCCATTTCCATGTACATTCCTAAAAGTCGTTTGTATCTGGTAGCAGAGAAGACTTACTTTGTTTGGCATCCACCAAACTGACTGTGATAATTCTGTCCTGGCACTTGAGCCAGGATAAAGAATTGTGGGACACTGCTTCCTGTGTGGGCCCCATCGTGTTTGTTTTTCTTTTTATACTTGATGTGTTGAATTACTCCTGCTTTGGGGAAGACAGAAGAAAATGTGGGAGAATGCAACTGTAGTGTGGTAATAGAAATTTTTGCTTGGGAAAGAAACTATGGGACAGTTCTATCAATGGAGCTGGAAATACAACTTACCACTCTCTCACATTTCTTTTCTTTAGATGAAGTGTACCATACCTTAAAGGTACTTTTTCTCTTTGAGTTTGATGAGCAAGGAAGGGAATTACAGAAGGCCTTTGAAGATGCTCTGCAGTTAATGGAAAAGTCATTTCCAGAAATTTGGACTCTAACCTACCAGCAGAATTCAGCCACACCTGTAAGTTTTCTCAAAGACATTGTGCATTTTTTTCATCATTTTCATAGGCTATTGCATTCATATAATCCCTTTAAAGTCAAAGCAGAAACTTTCCACTTTTTAATACACCTACATAATATGCCATAGTTGGCTCGGCGCCTGTGGCTCAACGGGCTAAGGCGCAAGCCATGTACACCTGAGCTGACGGGTTTGAATCCAGCCCGGGCCCGCCGAACAACAATGACGGCTGCAACCAAAAAAAAAGGCCAAGCGTTGTAGCGGGCGCCTGCAGTCCCAGCTACTTGGGAGGCAGAGGCTAGAGACTTGCTTGAGCCCAGGAATTGGACGGCACTATATCCAGGGTGACAGCTTGAGGCTCTGTCTCAAAAAAAAAAGAATTCTAATGTAGCACTCTTAAGAGGCTGAGGCAGGTAGATTACTTCAGCTCATGAGTTTGAGTGAAACCCCATCTCTAAAAAAACAAAAAAATTAGCTGGGTATTGTGACAGGAGCCTATAGTCCCAGCTACTTGGGAGGCTAAGGCAAGAGAAGATACTGCTTGAGCCCAAGAGTTTGAGGTTGCTGTGAGCTATGACACCAAAGGTGACACAGTGAGACTCTGTCTCAAAAAAAAAAAAAGCATTGTTATGTGTTGTCACCTTGTTTATTGTTTACACTTATGCCCACTCTCTTACCACCACCACCACCCCAAGTCTATTGTTAATGGATTTTGATTTAGAGTTGGAAAGGCTTCTATTGCAGTCAGGGTCCAATAAGGAAAACAAAGAACATATGTATTATTTTGTCAGAGAATTTAATATATGGATTTGTTAAATAAGTACTAGAAGACTGAAAAAGGCAAAGTGGGAATACAGGGGAAGGACATTGAGATAGTAATTATAGAAAGCAGCTTCTATCCCTAAGGCTGAGGGAACAGAAGAAAAAGTTCAGAATTGTTGGAATTTAGAAGCTGGAGGTAGGGCCCTGCAGAGCTGGTTCTTGAACCTCTGAGAAGTAGATACCCGCGAGCTGGTCTTAATATTTCTGAGGGGGCATGATGAAGCCGGTTCTAAGTGTATAGAAGTAAGTGGAAATAAAGGAGTAGCTATTGCTTGGGTAACAGCAAGCAAATCCTTTCTTCTTTCTCCAGCCTTGAACTTTCCCTGTGATGCTGTCTGTTGGCAGAGCATAACAGGGGAACCAGCAACATAGAATCATAGAGTAATGCTTCTTCAGGCTTAAAGCTGAGAGGTTATTGGCTCGGCGCCTGTGGCTCAACGGGCTAAGGCACCAGTCACGTACACCTGAGCTGGCGGGTTCGGATCCAGCCCAGCCCGCCAAAATTATCAACAATGATGGCTGCAACCAAAAAATGGCCGGGCATTGTGGCGAGCGCCTGTAGTCCCAGCTACTTGGGAGGTAGAGGCAAAGAGACTCGCTTGAGCCCAGGAATTGGAGGTTGCTGTGAGCTGTGATGCCACGGCACTCTACCCAGGGTGACAGCTTGAGGCTCTGTCTCAAAAAAAAAAAAAGCTGAGAGGTTATTAAACAGCTCACTGGTTAGACACAAATGCTTGCTTCTAATGCTTTCCTCATTAGAAAAGGGAGGCTATTTCCCCTTTATGCTTTACTGGAATGTTATTTATATGGGTTAAATAAGAGGATAGACTTTACAAAGCATAGAAATAGAAGCAACTAAGAATCAGGACCTCACAAATTCTTGAAATTATCATAATAGGTATGTGTATTTCCTAGAAGAATTGTGATCATCTTCAAAAGTATAGTGGTTTTAGAGCTGATAATTTATAATGCTGCCCCCCAGCTTCTCCCCTACCCTCTTCTATGTCAGTCATGTTAACTTTTAAGACATTAACTTTATGAATCTTTTAGGGAAAAAGGCCAGGAAAATTGTATTTTGTTTTGACTGGTAAAGCATGGTAATAGGTGCAGGATACTGTGAATCATTTGAAAATGCTTTAAGCACATGGCATTGTTTCTGAGTGTACCACCAAGGCCTGGCCTCTTGCTGCAGCCTTGAAATTCCCCTGAAATCTTGTGTTTTACCTTGAACACATGTGCAGAGTTTGCATTCTCTTCCGTAATATGCACGTATTTGTATTTGTGTTGATATGAAAATGTTTCCCACAACTCTTAAGGTATAGTTGATACTCTGTGTATTCTGTAGCCTCTTGTACTGTTTTTCCTTCTCCTGAGGGAATGGCTTGCTTGTTTGGAAAAGGCCAGATTATATATCAATGTTATAAATTTTCTTTTCTTTCTTTCTACTCACCCCCACCCCATCATTAACTTGTTTTTCTGGGAGAAAAGAGAATTAGGGATCTGAGCTGAAACTGGAAAAACTGACAAATTAAAATCACATAGGGAAAGAGAATTACTGTGTTTGATTCTATACCAGTAAAATGACAGGCTATTTACTGCTGGTAGAAACTTGGCCTGTAGTGTTTGCAATCATCAGACATATGAGATTATCTTTGCTAATACAGTGTACTTTCTACTTAGGTTCTAGGTCCCAATTCTACTGCAAATAGTATCATGGCCTCTTACCAACAACAGAAGACTTCGGTTCCTGTTCTCGGTTAGTATTTTTTCCCTGTAAATTATTATAGTAATAAGCAGGAAGAATATCTTTCCATACGTATTGAAAACATCAGCAGTGTAAGGAAAGATTGGGTATTGACAACAGTTTTTCCTCAAGGTCAATTTAATGCTTCTGGTGATGGGCACTTGGTGGATGAAATCCAACATGACTATTATTTGTCTAATTTTTTTTATTTTTTTATTTTTTGAGACAGAGTCTCACTATGTTACCCTCAGTAGAGTGCTATGGCATCATAGGTCACAGCAACCTCCAACTCCTGGGCTTAAGTGGATTCTCTTGCCTCAGCCTCCCGAGTAGCTGGGACTACAGGCACCCACCACAATGCCCAGCTATTTTTTGTTACAGTTGTTTAGCTGGCCCAGGCCAGATACAAACCTGTCACCTTCAGCATATGTGGCTAGCACCATAACCACTGTGCTATGGGCGCCGAGCCATATTTGTCTAATTTTTTAAAAATTCTTGCTCACAATGGCAAACACTTATACAGGCATATCACAGTTACTGTTTTAGTCTAAATAATCTAATTAAAATATACATTGAAAGATTCTTCTGAAGCATCATTTGTTGGCTCTTGACAGTTATGCATTGCATCTTGGGGATGTTTTCATAATATTTGCTTATGACTAGGATCTTTTAGCATGTTTAGAATTGACGATACAATTTGTAGGCAAATCTGAAGAATATTAGCATTTTATATGTATTTCTTATTTAGTTATATGTAAAATGTCTTATTTGCTTGTTAGGAAATGGTTCTCAATTAGATTACATATATCCCTAAAAGTTAAAGACCCTAAAGGCTATCTTTTGAAAGTTTGACAGAAATACTAGTTAGATCAACTTGGCACCTTGAGTATTTGCCCTTCAGATTTATCATTCAAGCGTACCACCTCTCTTAGCTTTGAAAAGTTAGTGATGTTTTCTAAAATTAGCACTTTTACTGCCATTTTCACATGACAAGCAATGTTCTGAATTTTTTTTTTTAATCAGTGCTTCACTATAATAGAGTTTGGGTGACATTTGAAGCAGCCTTTGAGAATTCAAATTATTTTAACTTTAGCAGCTTATGTTGCTACCAGGAATGAACTATTGCCTTCCATGCCAGCTAAACACATACATACATACAAACTAACTAGCCCAGCTCCCCTTCTTTCTGAAGTCTAGCAAGCTGCATTTGGTATCAGTTCTAACACATATACTTATTTCTGAGTTGCTAAAAATTTACCTTAGACCTGCGGAAGTTTTTTAAATTTATTTTGAACTATTGTCCAAATTATGATTTCTGCTTCCTGTATTCGTGGCCTTGTGTTGACCTTCAGATCAGGTCCAGTCCCACCATTCCCTGGGGTATTCCAAATGGCTTTCCCACTTCAGAGAACACTTTCATTTCCCAGCTGAGCCACAAAGCCTTTCTGTAGTAATTGAGAGCTCCTCATTATCTGAGTGTTTATTATTATTGTCCTACAATTATGTGATTGTGAAAAGGGAAGTTCTCTTTGTTCAAAAATTGGCATTGATGAACTAATTACAAAATTAGTCCCACTCCAGTATTCCTCACATGTCAACCCCAGTTAGTAGTTAGGTATATTCACACATGTCCACAAGTGGGATTAGTAACTTGATGGGGCATTTTATCTGATTATTTCATGCTTTGATGCATTGCAGTATTGTGCAGATCATTTGCAAGTCTTGCAAAAACGTAGTATTTCATAAAATGGATTAAAGTGATATTGGGAAAGTGCTTGAATTACAGTAAAGTTGGACTTGTTATAATAACAAAGTAAGCACTTCAAATGGTTTGACTATCAAAAGATTAAGGGAGGTCCTAGGAAAAAATGAAAAGCCCCCAAGGTACTTTTATAAAAGTGACTGTCTTTTTTTTGACTCAGCGCCTGTGGCTTAAGCGGCTAAGGCACCGGCCACGTACACCTGAGCTGGTGGGTTCAAATCCAGCCCGGGCCGCCAAACAACAATGGCTGCAACCAAAAAATGACCGGGCGTTGTGGCGGGTGCCTGTAGTCCTAGCTACTTGGGCGGCAGAGGCAGGAGACTCGCTTGAGCCCAGGAATTGGAGGTTGCTGTGAGCTCTGATGCAATAGCACTCTATCCAGGGTGACAGCTCTGTCTCAAAAAAAAAAAAAAAAAAAAAGAAAAGTGACTGTCTTTTTGTGCTGTGAAATTCAAAAGTGGGAATATGAAAGTGTCCATCCTACCATCACAATTTGTCAGAATAATTACTTGCTTGCCAAAAAGTCAATACTTGGTATTTATTCCAAGTGAAGTCTAGAATCAAATATAGTTGTATTTGTGCCTGATTTTTCAAAGTAAAATAGAGCTTGCCAGGCATGGTGGTTCATGGCTGTAGTCCCTGCTGCTTAGCAGGCTGAAGTGAGAGGATCACTAGGAGCCCAGGAGTTTGACGCCCTGGGCAGTACAACAAGACCCCATCTCGAAAAAAAGGGAAAAAATTAAGATAGAATACACATTATTTTCATTAATGTTTTTTTCTTTTAAAGATAAAGTCTTATTCAAACTTTAATTATGATTTATGAAATTAACAATGGACCTTGTTGACTATGAATTTATTTAAGTAGCCTTTTCCTACTATAGATATTCTTATATAACCCAAACCTCATTATGTTGGCTTTTGTCTATATTGGTTTTCATTTTAGAGGGATGGAGAACAGTAAGTGTATATTTAATTACAAAATTGATGTATTTAGCAGAGAAAATCTGAATTATAAAGTATGTTAAAGGAAATTAAAGTGATAATTTCTAGTCATGATGTACATGTGTATATATGTATGCATGTATTATGTGTAATGTAATAATCATGTTTTGTTTTTTTGAGACAGAGTCTCTACCACTTGTCACCCTTGGTAGAGTACCTTGGCATCTTAACTCACAGCAACCTCAAACTGTTGGGTTCAAGTGATTCTCTTGCCTCAGTCTCCCAAGTAACTGGGACTGTAGGTGCCCGCCATGATGCCTAGCTATTTTTTGAGGTAGGGTCATGCTTTGGCTCAGGCTGGTCTTGAACTCCTGAGCTCCAGCAGTCCGCCTACCTTGGCCTTCCTGAGTGCTGGGATTACAGGTATGAGCCACTGTGCCTGGCCTATGATGTGTTTCTTTAAAGTTACACAGAGTGCCTGCCTGTCCTGCCTTCCCTTCTTCTCCTCTACTTCTTCTTTCTCTGTCACCCCAAGATAATAAGACCAATCCTTCCTCTTCCTGCTCCTGCTCAGCCTACTGAACATGATGGCAATGAGGATGAAAGTCTTCATTGCAATCCACTTCCATTTAATGAATAGTAAACATATTAATATTTTCCTTAAAATTATCTTAACTTTCTTTTCTCTACCTTACCATTTTATAAGAATACAGTATTGATACATGTAACATGTATTAATCGACTGTATTATTGTTAAGGCTTCTGATCAATGGTAGGCTATACATAATTAGGTTTGGGGGGAGTCAAAAATTGTATGTGGGCTGGGCACCGGTAGCTCAGTGGTTGGGGTGCCAGCGACATGCTCCAGGGCTGGTGGGTTTGAACCTGGCCCGGGTCTGCTAAATGAAAAAAAAAAAAAAAAAAAAATAGCTGGGTGTTGTGGCAGGTGCCTGTAATCCCAGCTACAAGTAAGGTTGAGGTAAGAGAATCGCTTGAGCCCAAGAGTTTCTGGTTCCTGTGAGCATATGATAAACACTGCACTCTCATGAGGATGACAACGTGCGACTCTGTCTCAATTAAAAAAAAAGGTTACTGGTGGCAGGTGGATTGCCTGAGTTCAGGAATTTGAGACCAGACTGAGCAAGAGAGAGACCCCATCTTTAAAAAAAAAATAGCCAGGCATTGAGGCAGACACCTATAGTCCCAGCAGTTTGGGAGGCTGAGACAAGAGAATCACTTGAACCCAAGAATTTGAGGTTGCTGTGAGCTATGACACGAGGGCACTCAACCCCAGGGCAACTGAGTAAGACTTTATCTCCAAAAAAAAAAGTTATGTGTGTGTTTGTAACTATAGGGATCGGTACCCCTAACCCCCCAATTGTTCAATGGTCAACTGTACCTTGTATGTCTGTATGACCCCTGTGTACAGATGTGCTATAGGAAGCTTAATTATTATAAAAATGCCAAGAAAGAACATCCTTATCTATCCATATTTCCTCATTTCTCTGCTTCTTGTGTATGATTCCTAGTTAGATGAGAGAGTTCACAAATCTAACTGAAAGAATGCCTAGAAGTTTTGGGATACAGTGACAAAATTTTCCACTAACCTCCTTCTCCATTACCTTTTTTTTTTTATTACAGGAGGGGCATCTTTATTGATCAACATGTTTGTAGTATTGTTTATCATAAAGTAATTTATGATGCATGCTACCGCTTTTTTTTACTTTTTAAAAATTGATGTAAATTTGACACACAATGAAATGCACAGATCCCAGGTATATAATTTGAAGAGTTTTTAAAAATGTTTATAGCCAGTACCTACTACCACTCCCACCCTCCTTCCCAATGGAAATAAAGAACTTTCTTACACTTTGAATCACTTGGCACGCATGCTTGAAGTTGAAACATAGTCCCTGCTCTCAGGGCAAGACCTCCGGTCTGTTTGCTCTGACCTAGAGTTTCCAAGGGTTGTAGACAGGTTGACTCTGGCTCTGATAGTTATCTTGTAGTTACAACCCAATGGCATAGTTTGTTTAGCTTAGAGTTATTGCCTCAGGTCCCACCAACAAGAGTGTATGTCTCAGTTTTCCTTTCTTTCAGATTCTGAGCTTTTTATACCACCAAAAATCAACACAAGAACCCAGTGGAAACTGAGCCTACTAGAGTGACTGACTGCAGCTAGGAGCGCTCCTACAGAGACAACCATTTTCCAGTCAGTTCCTGCCTGCCTGAAATTAACAATGACCTTGTTGACTGTGGCCCGTCTATCAGGAACAGGACAGAATAAGGTGACGATTTACCTTTGCATTGCTGAGAGCTGCTGTGTGCCCTGGACGTCAGTGGATACCAAGCATTTCTATTTTTCTTTTGTGTATACGTCTTAATTATTAGCAAAATATTAAACTTTAATATACAAGTATTTTGTGAGAATTACTCTTTTTTATTTGTGCTATTTGAGAGCATATTTATGCTAATTATGAGATAGGGTTTCCACCCAGCTACTAGTCTGATTCTAAATTGATTTGTGTTTCAGTTCTTCATCTGTTAATTGGGAAAAATGTTTTGTGGTTTCCACCTCAAAAGTGTGAAGACAAGTAAAATAATCTTTAAATTGTACTGCAATTACAATTGGGAAGGAAAAGTATTACATATAAACAGCGACTATTTATGCTACCAACATTTGGTCAGATATGATCACTATTTGCTTCTTTTCAAACTAAAGCAGAGTAAAAAGTCTCCTACAAAATCTAAGTGTTTTTATGCTGATAGCTATTGCTTTGTGACATTTTACCAGGTTGTATGCATTCAGTTATGCCTGGGGAGAAACTCCTACACTGTCTGTAGGAACTATTGTACTGCCTGTGTATTTTCTACTAGAGAGTTAACAGTAGTAGAGCTGGAACACTGAAGAATTTCTAAATAGTATCATGCTCATTCAGTATAGGTGAGCCCTGTACATTGTATGGCATGCGTAGTTATAAATTCTCTCTTCTCCAAACACTGTTTTCTTTAACTGAATTGTTTTTGTGAGTGTCTGGGCCATTTCTTTTTCTGTATGGTGTTTAACTGACTTCTGTTTCAAAACTGAAAAGAACTTTCAGTTATTTTCTTTGGAAGCAATGGGAGTGATTTTTCTTTTTAGTGAATCTAGAAAAAGCCCAATTCATTCTGGTAAGAATTTTATGGCTAGGCTTTGGGTGTAAGGTTGAAAATCTCTTCCATTTTTTCTGTCAGACAAGACCTTTGTTACCATGTATAACATGTAACGCTGCTTTTGATCCTCAGAGAACAGATACACCTAAAATTGTGATATAAGAAGAATTCTCCTAATAGTATAGCAAGATGTTAACTATAGAATCTAGGGTTGTTCACTATATAATTAAACTTTTCTGAATGTTTGAAAATTTTCACAAAATAATATGAAAAAAACAAAAACAAAAGGAAGAAGATATATTTTGCTATGGGGAAATCTACTTTTGACTCATACTCATAATGGATTTGAGTATGAGTCAAACTTTGATACTCCTAAGTAAGTGCCCAACATTAAAAGGCTGAAAGTGCTTTGTGACTACTCTTTGGCATGGGTAAATAGGCATGGTAACGTACGTATTTAAATATATTATAGTGCTCTTGCTTTGGATAATAGTAAAGGGCCCCATGCTGATAGATTGGCTATAAAAGTAAATGTATCTGTTGATAATGTTCTGAATTTTCATGGATTCTCACTTTCCTTAATAGAATATATTGAAGTAGCAAGAAAGAATTTGTGTGGGTGCAAATTACTGTCAGTTACTTACAAATTGAAGGCAAAGCCAAGGAAGAATTCACGGGAAAAATGAAGGGTATGAACAAAGGAGAAACTCCTGTGAGTGATAAATGTTAATTTTGCAGAAAGATTCTGTTACATTCTAGAAAAGCATAGGTACTCTACCCACCCCAAATTTAGATCATATCTCAAAGCAAGTTCATGCTTCAATAAGCTAGAATCTTCAATTGTTTTCTTGATTCCATTGAGTCAAATAGCTTTGCTTAGATGGCTCTGGACATCAAGAGGGAACTTGGAGAAGACTATCTTCTTTAATCAAAATGATGTTAACTTTACAGCATTAATAATACTGAGCAAAAGCTAATGTTTTTATTAATTTTATGAACATAGGTTGGTATGATTTCTTAGCACTACTGCATGTTTTAAAATAAATTTCTGTCTATATTCTCATATATATATATATATATATATACACACACACACACACAAACAGCCACACATACACACTTGATTTGTCACAACTGTAACTGAAGAGGATTTTTTTTTTTTTTTTTTGAGACAGAGCCTCAGGCTGTCACCCTGGATAGAGTGCTGTAGCATCACAGCTCACAGCATCCTCCAATTCCTGGGCTCAAGTGAGTCTCCTGTCTCCCAAGTAGCTGGGACTACAGGCGCCCGCCACAACGCCCAGCCATTCTTTTATTTGGTTGCAGCGTCATTGTTGTTTGGCGGCCCGGGCTGGATGCGAACCCGCCAGCTCAGGTGTACGTGGCTGGCGCCTTAGCCCGCTGAGCCACAGGTGCCAAGCCCTGAAGAGGATGTTTTTAAAAATAAAGCTGAAGGGAGGTACCTGTGGCTCAAAGGAGTAGGGTGTCGGCCCCATATGCCAGAAGTGGCAAGTTCAAACCCAGCCTTGGCCAAAAACCGCAAAAAAAAAAAAAAATTTGAGAATTCTGAGGAATTTAAGGTGACCGCGAGTTTCAGAAGCAAAGTTAGGTATTTTCTTTCCATAGTACTTGCCATCTGTGCCTCTATAGACACACCACTTGGACAAGTTCTTGGAAGTCTTGGTTATCCTTTTTTTGTCATATTTATGGGTAATTACGCAAGTGAGGATGAAGTCCTAGGAGCTAGATAACTGTATTCAAAAGGCTGCAGATAAGCGAAGGCTAATGTGGGGACATCAGGCAGTGCTGAAGGCCTGCTTTTGATCCTTGGGTTCCGGTGTTCTCGGTTTTGCTGAGCCCTTGCCTCTGTCCTGTGTCTACAGTAGGCTGCCCCACCATCACCCTTATTGTCTCTAATGTCCCAGGAACTTTAAGAACAGATGTCCTCCTGGTATAAAGGAAAGAACAAAGTTTTGGGTCGTGTGTCCACTCATCTTAGTCCTTAGACAAGTTCACTTAATCTGAGCCTTACTTTCCTCCAGTCTCGTATGCTCATCAGGCTAAGTAGAGGTTTTTAGTGGTGCTATTGACATTTTGGGTCCTAGCTTTGTGTTTTGGGGTGTGGGGCACAGGGAGCTGTCCTGTGCATTGTAGGATATCTGACAACTTGCCTGGCCTCTATCCACTAGGTGCCAGTAGTACACACTCCCACTTTTGTTAGGACGACTGAAATATCTTCAGACATAGTCCTATGTCCCCAGGGAGTCAGAAGTACCTCTGTTGATGAACTAGAGGATTTTTTTTCTACTAGGACAATTGTGAAGATCCAATGAGAGAATTATAAAGGTGCTTTTAAAAGATTATGTGAAATTTTCAGCCCCATATTGGTATTTTTTATTTTAAAATGAACATTTCGGCCTAGGAAGCCCTGAAGACTTGAATGCACCAGAACCACTTCTGACTCCCCCTTCATCAAGACCCTACCCTCTGGGAGATTCTTGAAATAGGATTCATAGATTCCTAAGTGATCTGAAGATAGACATAGATTTCTAGATGATTGCTTTTCTTTATAATCCTATGTAATAATTTTTTGTGCATTTAAAAACATTATTTTCTGGGACGTGGTGGCCCTTGCCTATAACCTTGCTCTCTGGGAAGCCAAGGCAGGTGGATCACCTGAGCTCTCAGTTGGAAACCAGCTGAGCAAAAGCAAGACCCCATCTATACTAAAAATAGAAAAAAAAACTAGCCGGGAATTGTGGTGGGCACCTTTAGTCCCTGTTACTTGGGAGGCTGGGGCAAGAGGATCGCTTAAGCCCAGGAATTTGAGGTTGCTGTGAGCTGACACTATAGCACTATAGCCAGGGCATCAGAGTGAGACTTTATTTCAAAAATAAAAATACAAAAACATTATTTTAAGGTGTTCATAGGCCAGCCACAGTGGCTTATACCTGTGGTTCTAGCACTGCAGGCGGCCAACATGGGTAGATTTCCTGAGTTCAGGAGTTCAAGACCAGCCTGAACAAAGTGAGACCCCCATCTCTACTAAAAATAGAAAAATTAGCTGGGTATTGTGGTGGGTTCCTGTAGTCTCAGCTACTTGGGAGGCTTGGACAAGAGAATCAATCACTTGAGGGAAGAATTTGCGATTGCTGTGAACTATGACAGTACGATGCTCTATCTCAGGGAAACTGAGACTCTCTCACACACACACACACACACACAAGTATTTATAGGCTTTACCACCCTGTCAGAGAGGTCCAAAGGTTAAAAACTAACCAGACTTCATCTTGCCTACCGTGCCGGGTGAATGATTGTGGAGTGTTAACAAAAGGTGGTTTAGGCAGAAAACAAGGTAAACGAGATGTCCCTCTCACTCAAGTCAGAATACCCATGTCCTGGATAATTGCAAGACACTCAAGGGTAAGGCTTAGTGATCCTTGCTGACCCATAGGAAGGTTGCATGCCCTTCTGTGGCTCTCTGTTTGCTAGTGACAGCCAGATATGCTTACTCACCAGCTCTGGATCCAGAGTCAGGCACATGAGGCTTTTTAAGGCTATCGAGGCAAACATGGAGGCTGTGAGGATGGCTCTGAAGGACTTATCTTTGGAGAGGGAGAAATGCCAGCTCTCTGCTGAACATGTGCCTCTGAGTGCTTAGGTGGCTAAGGACCACAGTAAGAGAGTTTTGGCTTTCTGTATAGAAGATAGTAGCCTACAGGATGCTATCTAGGTACTTTGAACACTACTCAGGTCAGACACTGGTATTTAGGTGTTGGTTTCTGGTTTTTATATCTGCTGTGTGAGTAGGTAGATATTTGTGTTCAGTTTTATAGGTAAGCAAAGACTCAGATCACATAGCTAGGTGATAGCAAAATAAGGTTTCAAACCATAGAGCTGGTAGCCCATGTTTTTTCCCACCATTTTATGCTACCTGTCAGTAGTGTTCAGATTTCTGAGCCTTAAAGAATATATTAGGGGCTGTTTTAAAAAAATCCCCAATTTAGAGTGTTTCAATTATAAACATACTCCATAGGAATATCATGGAACCTACTGGGCTCTGGAAGGGCTTCCCTGGTTACTAAGAATCCATATGTTCTTTGGGGCGCCTTAGTTGGATTAAAATGATTGGCACAGGGCAGCCTCCCACAAACCCATACCATCAGCCCCAGAACCAGCAGCCTGTATCCTGAGCCTACCCCAAACTCCAGCTGTGTGCTCCGTAAGTTGATGAAGAATCCATTCTCGTAGAAGATGGGCTGCTACTTCTTGAAGTGTCTGGAGACTGTCTGTGACTTCCATCCTTGACCTCAGTGCTGATAAAGCAAGATAAATCTCACTCCAGTTTTTAAAAGGGAACATCTATATAGCATTCTCTGATGAGTTGCCCCTTACCTTTGTCACAATATGCTAGGCACCAGGAGCTGCAGTTATCATGATAGCTTATTAAGAACTGGTATTGAGACATTAGTGACTGTTTAGAACTAAAAGAAAGTACAGGTAAAGCAGGGGTCAGACTTCTTTACCAGCTCTTTCCAGGCCTTCAGCGTTGCTGGTGAAGTATAAATGTACCCCTGTGCTTTATGGGGTACATCACAGCCTACGTTCTATTGGTGTTTGTGGAAAGGGAGCTTCTTAAATGCCCCAACAGCACTTACCCTGTAATCTATCTTCATCACATTCCCCCTTCCAAGCAGATTTTAACCCTAAGTGGGAAATTCACAAAATAAGGGATAGAATAATTTTAAAGCTAGCTTCTCTCAGGAAAAGTGTGTAAGCAATCAACATATAACTTGTGTCTTTTTTTGTTCATCCCTCCCCCCCACTTGCCTTTGTTTTGGCAAATGTGTATTTTAACGCAGATGGTGCAACTTTAAAGTTCTTATTAAGTCAAGAAATAGAGAAACACCATGGAAGGGAACATGAGGGGTGTTTAATGCTACTGGAATCAATGTGCTGGCTCAGCTCCCAGGGTGTAGGAGGGCGCTCACCCAGCAAAGCTGACACCCTGTCCATTCAGTGGCCATGCCTCTTGGGGGTTCAGAAGCACCTTCTGTAGAGGAAAAAAGGCCCATGTTCCTCATATTCAAAGCGGTGGACCCACAGTGGTTGGAATCCCTGAAGTGATGCCAGGATGGAGCCACCAGTCCACACCGAACTGTCTCTCTCAGGCAACACGTTTACCTGTGGGGTGTCATTAGGACACATGCTGCTCAGCTCCTTCTGCAGACGGTTTGGGAAGCCGTTAAGCATAGTGCTGCCCCCGCAAAGCAGGATGTTCCCCATGAGGTCTCGTTTGAGGGCGATGTCACACTTGTTCAGGCAGGACACAGTCTGGGTGTGAAGGCCCAGCTGCATGGACTTAATGAGTGAGGGCTTGAAGAACATCTCCGAGCAGAGGAACCTTTCCTGGCACAGGTGTATTTCCTTCCCATCAGGCAGAGTGTACTGGATCATATGCTCACTGGGAGGGATTTTCTTCTCTTCAATGGGATCCAGGGCCACGAAGCAGCATTTCTTCTTGATGTCCTCCACAATGCCTATCTGGTCCTCAGTGAACTGCTTCCCTGAACTGTTCATCAGGCTCATCAGGTAGACCGTCAAGTCAGCGCCTGCGTAGTCTAGCCTTCCGGTGATGCTGGGCAAAGGATAGCCCTCGTAGATGGGGACCACATAGGACACACCATGGCCGACCTCCACCACCAGGCCAGAGGTCCTTCCGTAGGAGTACATGGACAGGCGGGACTGGTAGGCGATGTGCATTGCAGGGGTGTTGAAGGTTTCAAACAGCATTTCAGCGTACTTCTCTCTGTTGGTGTGTGGGCTCAGGGGTGGGTCTGAAACCAAGACAGCATGCTCCTCTGGTGCGATCTGCATCTCGTGGCGGAAGAGATACTCCCAGATATCTTGCACGGTATCCCAGTCCACAATGATGCCATGTCGCAGAGGGTTAACTAGCTTGAGATGAAGCTCCGACTCGGCAATCTCCTGCCCCACATATGTCTCCTTGCGATTATCCCCAGTCTTGGCAGTCTCCATGTAGGGCTTTCCCACTGTTGTTGAGATCTTGTGGGAGGGCCTTGGCAGGCCGGCAAAGCCACACTTACAGTAGCCAGTGCCGAGGTCCACGACCACTGCTTTGGTCACTTCTAGCTTGGTCCTCTCCTTGGCTGCTGCTGATTTGGTAGGATCTTCTGGCTCCATAGTCTTATGGCGGACCCACACTGCCCGCTTTGCGGGGCCGTCCCTTAAGGAGGCAGTCTGGAGAGCCTGTGTCTGGGTGGGGGCCTGCTCACCCACCTTCTTGGCAGGCCCATCCCCCATGATTGCTGTCTGTGGAGCCCACACATTGTCAAGAGCCATACTGCTCTTGGAAAGGTCCTTAATCCTGCCGGCTTCAAGGCCTGAAAGGCATAAATCAGAGGACAATTGGAGAATTTTCCCAATCGTGACATCACTGATTATGATGTAATTTGGTCACCTGGGGTTTCTAGTTACTGGAAACCTCTGTCCCATGTTGAGGTACATTTAGGGTATTTTTAAGTACCCTTCATTTTCATAAATATGGGAGTTTGGGGGGTTTCTTAAAGTTTTAACACCATAGTATCCCAAACTGTACTTTTTCTAAATTTTGTCATAAAACTGATTTATTCAATGAATGTTTGTTTATTGAGTCCCTGCTATGTGCAAGGCAGCTGGGAATTCAGCACTGGAGAAAAGGACAAAGTTCCCACAGTCTAGTTGGAGAGGGTTGAGGGGTGACAGACAATAACCTCAATAAATATAGGTTAGAAAGCTTTAAGAAAAAAAGAGAAAAATCAAGCAGTGAAAGGGGATCAGCAAGGCAGCAGTGCCAGTGTGGCCTGGGCAGGGCTACCTGAGTTAAGGCATACAGGAGGCCACAGAAGGACCTCATCAGGGGGACTCTGGAGGGTCTGATTTCACCATCTACCAAGGACCCTGATGGAGGAGCAGGTGCACAAATGTCTGCTCACTTGCGTGTTGGGGAGCAGCAGGTGCAGGCCTGGAGAGGCAGACTGGTGGCTGGGAGTTAGAGCAGGACTTGGCAGTCTGCAGCCAATTCCAGCCCCAGCCTGGTTTTGTGTATAATCTTAGTGGAACACACCCAGGTTCATTCAGTTATGTGCTGTCTGTGGCTGTTTTTGCATTACAGCAATAGAGCTGAGTCACTGCAATAGACTATAGGGTTCAGAAAGCTGAATAAAAACGAAACGAGGGTGGTGCCTGTGGCTCAGTGAGTAGGGCGCCGGCCCCAGATACCATGGATGGCAGGTTCAAACCCAGCCCTGGCCAAACTGCAACTAAAAAATAGCTGGGCGTTGTGGCGGGCACCTGTAGTCCCAGCTACTTGGGAGGCTGAAGCAAGAGAATTGCCTAAGCCCAAGAGTTGGAGGTTGCTGTGAGCTGTGATGCCACAGCACTGTACCGAGGGTGACAAAGTAAGACTCTGTCTTTAAAAAAAATAAATTAAATAAATCTTGACTGACCCTTTACAGAAGTTTGCATCCAACCCCTACCCTGAGAATTAGAGCTCAAAGCCCAGTGTGGCTGGCTGGCATGGAAGAAGCAAGGAAAAGTAGATGAGATGAGAAGAGGGCCAGCTGCCCACATCAGGCCTCATGGGCCATTGCAAGGACTCCTGTTTGAGCAGAGGAGTGGCGACATCTAATTTGGATTTCAGCAGGATCTGCGACAGTGGCTATGCCATGCTCTTTTATCTCTCTTAGGACACTAACGGTGACACAACCACCTTAACAGGAGTTATTTTTGGACATATATTTGTACACATCCTCTTTGATCAAGGTCATTGGGTAAACAGTGAGATTAGACCTTTCAGAATCTCATGCTGAGGCTGGTAGATCATAGCTCACTCTAGGACATCGAGCCAGGAGTGGCTTCCTCCTGGGGTGTGCTGGGACACACTTAATAGGGCCTAACATGCATCTCTGAGGCTGATCCATCACCATTATGCATGCCATCTTTGAAGCTGGGCACACTGGTGCTGTTACCTGCTGTGCTCTGGATGCCCAGTACCCAAACTTACCCCTAGCCCTTCATAAAACAGGCATTTGCTACAATGATGGGATTTCTCTTTTAAAGAGGTTACTGGAATGCTTTTGGCTCCTTGTAGAGTGTGAGAAGAAAGGGACCAAGTTCGGTCTCATGAGCTCTGTGACTGTGTGATGGGGGCAGCTCAGCTTCTTGGCTCAATGGGTAGTAGATGAGATAATGAAATTGAATTCTGAAGGAAAATGCTTTCTATGCCTGGCTGCCTGAAAAACAGTTCACTTGCCTCTGCTCTTCATAGATTTGCATGGGTAACTATGATGGTTTAACTTTATTTCAAAAGACTTCATGTGATGACCAAAGGTTAATTTAGAATCCTTTATTTTCTTCCCAGCTCCCCTTTTGAATTCTGAGACGTTTGTAGCTGTACCTTTTCACTAACATGAACTCCTGTAAGAGCCTATATTAGTTTCCTCTTGCTCCTGTCAAAAATTACCACTGATTGAGTGGCTTGAAACAACACAGTGTTACTATCTTATCATTTTGGAGGTCAGAAGTCCATAGTTGGTCTTCATGGGCTAAAACCCAGGGCTGTGTTCCTTCTGGAGCCTCTGGGCTTCCCTCTTCTAGCTCCACCTGTGCTCCTTTGCTCTTGGGCCCTTCATCTTAAAAGACTTCTCAGCCTTCTGCTTCCCATGGTATGTCTCTCTAACCTTGACCTTGCTGCACGCTTGTGATTACACTGGGCTCCTCTAGGTAATACAGGATGATCTTTCTGCCTCAAGCTCCTTAATTTAATCATATCTGCAAGGTCCCTTTGGCCTGAAAGGTAACATATTCGCAGATTCCAGGGATTAAGATGTGGACATGTGTGGGAGACCCCATCACCTGCCTTGTGCATCCCACTTCACTAAGATACTCCAGGCCTGGCATGCTTTGATCACAGGCTATGTCTGGGCTGCCAGGCTGGCCCACCTGTCATCTGTCATCAGCCTTTCTGCATTTACAGGGGGAAGCTGTGGGATGTGGTTTGGTTTGCTAGCTGACAGCCAGTCCTTGTGTCTCATCTACAGGGTGCGTGAGCACAAGGACTCCCTCACATTCTCTGGGCCGAAGCCAGCAGACATTTTCACTCCTCTTACTTCACCTCTTAGAATTCTGCATGCTGGATGCTCCTAATTGAAACCCTGCTTTCCTTAGGCTACCAAGTTACCTCTGTGCTTCTTCTCTCCCTTTCTGGGTCATCACACAGGGGACCAATGATGGAATAATGTAGAGATTATTGACACACGGTGTCCCAACCCTCCGCTGCCTGGCACACCACTCTCCACAGCTGTCTAAGGTACATGTGGATCCCCTGTGGTCTCTAGTGAGGTCTCTCCCAGTGGAGACACCTTGTATTTCTCAAACTGGCTTGGGCTAGATTTTCTTATGGGATCACATCGACTTTTATTTCTCTGGCTCAAGACCCAAACACAGGAAATGACCCTTTTTTGAAAGCAACCCCACGGCCCTCTCTTATAATGGAGAGAGAACACATTTTTCCTTGAGGTATATCCTGGTTTCTGGCTTCAGTTTTTGGGATATCACCTACCCCTGTCCTTGGGAGGAAAGGTGAACCAGACCCCTGTAATTTTAGCAGCCATGGGAGAGAAGAAAGAAAATCCAGTGAGGGGGCAGCGCCTGTGGCTCAAAGGAGTAGGGCACTGGCCCCCTATGCCAGAGGTGGCGAGTTCAAACCCAGCCCTGGCCAAAAACTATAGGAAAAAAAAAAAAATCCAGTGAGGAAAAGGAAAAGGTCAAAGTACAGTGTTTCTTCTCATGAATCACCTGGACTTTTTCTTAAAAGTGAAGTTTCCTAGAGCCTGCCACAGCCTAGCTGAGTCTGAATGTCAAGGCTAGGAATCTACCTCTCTAATATGCTGAAGTTTGAGAGCCCCCAAGTCAGGAGGTCCAGGCAAAGCAAAGAGGATCCTTAGCAAACAAGCACTTTGAGCCCTTCTCAAAGTTCAGCCCCCAGTGAGGACACCCAAGTACCAAGTGTAACCAATCCCTCATGTTGGAAGGGAAAGGAACTCTCTTTAGAGTTCAGTGGAGGTTTCAAATCAGGATCCAGATACTTTCTTTTTCATGAACTCCAGGCCATAAGCTAAGTGGACGTTAGGCATAACTCAGCCTGCCCTAAAAGGACCTCAATATCTTTCCATAGGGCCTGCTCCTCCCCCTCCTCTTGCTTTCCACATGTGAGAGTCCAGCCATCCAGCTGCTCTAGACAGAAACCTGGAGAAGGTGGCGAGGGCTCGAGTTGATGAGAGGCATGGCACCATAGTAAACAGAGTCAACTGACATTTTGGTTGGTCCGCCCGAGATCATATAGATGTTAAGTAATACAGTTGGATTTGAACCCAGGTCCTTTGTCTTCCTTCTGAACTGCCTTTCCATAGGGAATGGAAGAAAAGTAGTGCCTGGAAGTTCTGAATAGCCTAAGGGTTGTCATGGAAGAACTCACTTGCTAAGCACCACCTTGAAAGGGGACTAATTCATGGTGGTAGAGAGTTAACAACTGCCAGTCCAGGGTGAAGAGAAGTTTGTCACTCACAGTTGGCCAAAACAGGGCGGGCTGGTCATGCTAAACTTCGGGCCGCATGTTCTAGAGATTTGAGTGACTAGTCCTCAGGTTCTGCGATGTTGTGGTCTCAACCAGTGCCATTTCTAGGTCATGATGCTTATAAAGTTGTTACCCAAATAATGGAGTTTAATAGTGCTCCAAAAAACAGTTTGGCACACAAAAATTACCCAAAATTCTTCATTAGCATTCTTACATGCTCCTCAGAAGTATCTCTTGACTTTCCCCCCCAACCATGCTGCCTAATCCCATAGCCACCCACTTTTGCTCTTAGTTCTCCCATAAAACTTCCTCAGCCCCGGTGGCAGCTCTTCCCATCTTCTCCTGATTCTTCACCACCTGATTCTTCTTTGGGGGTGGGAGGGCAGTTTAATTACGTCGGAGGTCCCTGCGGCAGCCCAGTGAATTGTCCTTTCTGAATGGCAGGCCGTGTTTCTTGCTTGGACACAGGTAAGGGATTCACATCTTACATTTAGTCATCTAATCGGAATGTGGTGTGTGAGGCGGAACAGGTCACAGGCGCCCCTGAGCGAAGGCTTCAAATGGGTAAGGATGGAGTTTGGAAGAGTTTGAAACAAAGTTGGCTGGGGAACCCACGACTAGACTTATTCCACCTTCCGAATTCCTCTAAAGCCTGTCTTTTCCACACTGTCCAGCCTTGAAGTCTTACAAGAATTTCTTCCATGGCCTCCTTTCAGGTCTCAGCTTCGAATCTTGCCCCTATCCCTTCTCTACAGACAAACGGAAATCCGCCTAAAATTTTTCTGGAAAGCAAATCCACCCACTCCCCTGCTAAAACCCTTCATTGGTGCCCCGGCTTTCCTCAGTTCAGTCAAAGCTTACTCCTAGTATTCAAGGCCCTCCCTGTTGGCAGCGTAACCTCTCTAGCTTTGTCTTTCCAAACACTAAGTCCTGGAAGCTCTTCTCTGTGCCTCTGAGCCTCTCTGCTCAAGCCCTACTCTGTTTGGGAAGACTTTCACTCCTCTCAGCTACTGGACAAATTCCCACACCACTTTCAGCACGTGACATAAGCATCACCTCCTCTCTAGAGAACCTTCTGATGTCTTCCCTCAAATAAGCAAGCACCCCTTAGTGCACCTCTGTTCTCCGAGCCGACAGCTGCCTGTACACTCGTTTACATCCGTTGTATCTTCTCAGCCTGGGCATTGTGTGTGGCCAGTGTTTTGTCTATCACCACCAGGCTGCACTGGGCTGGATCCGCTACACATCCCGGTAAAAGCCAAATGAAGGGACGAGAGTGTTCTGCGGGCCCTTAAGTGCTTTACGGAGGCCTGGTGCATTGGAGTTGGATGAACGGCTTAAATTACAAACGCTCTCAGAACTGTTTGCTCTTGGGCAAATCCTTTGAATTCTGAGCCTCTTATTTCCTCAGTTCCGCCTACCTCCCAGGATTCTGCAAAAAGATTTAAGCAGAGTCCCTGGTCCAGTGCCTGACTTACTGTAAGGGCTCAGAGACTACGTGTTAGTTTCCGCTTGGCCAAGAAACAGGGGAAAGGCATTCAGTCAGTAGTAAACCGGGTTAGGCATGGCGATGTGAGGTGGGGGAGGAGAAATCTCTGAGATCTCAGTGTGCTTGAATTTCTAAAACTGCCGGCACCTGCTCTGTTCTGGATGGAACTCAACTCAGGGGGCTGGGGGTGCTGTGACCTGTGAGCGCCTGTGGAAGCCCAGCCCTCCCCGGCTGCCTGAATGGCCCGGCCCCGTGACATCACAATCCTGGCGGTTGCCAAGGCGCTGCTGGAGTGCACTTACTTCTCGCAGTGGACCTGTAGGATGTGGATGTGAGAAGGTGAGCAAGGAAGGCAGATGGCGACAAGGAACAGCCCCAACCTCATGCCCCTGGGCACTGCTCAGGGTGACCCTGGAGAGGCAGGAACACTGTCGGGCCCAGATGCTGGCATCCGGGACACAGGTTCTGCCACTCAGCTGAAGATGAAGCCCAAGAAGGTGCGCAAGATCAAGGCGCTCATCATCGACCTGGGCTCCCAGTACTGCAAGTGCGGCTACGCGGGAGAGCCGAGGCCCACCTACTTCATCTCGTCCACGGTGGGCAAGCGCTGCCCCGAGGCGGCGGACTCGGGCGACACGAGCAAGCAGACCTACGTGGGCCACGAGCTGCTCAGCACGGAGACGCCGCTCAAGCTCATCAACCCGCTGAAGCACGGCATCGTGGTGGACTGGGACTGCGTCCAGAACATCTGGGAGTACATCTTCCACACGGCCATGAAGATCCTCCCCGAGGAGCACGCCGTGCTGGTGTCCGACCCTCCGCTCAGCCCCAACAGCAACCGGGAGAAGTACGCGGAGCTCATGTTCGAGACCTTCGGCATCCCAGCCATGCACGTGACGTCCCAGTCGCTGCTGTCCATCTACTCGTACGGCAAGACCTCGGGGCTGGTGGTGGAGAGCGGCCACGGCGTCTCGCACGTGGTGCCCATCTCGGAGGGCGACGTGCTGCCCGGCCTGACCAGCCGCGTCGACTACGCCGGGGGCGACCTCACCAACTACCTGATGAAGCTGCTCAACGAGGCGGGCCACAAGTTCACGGACGACCACCTGCACATCATGGAGCACATCAAGAAGAAGTGCTGCTACGCCGCCCTCCTGCCCGAGGAGGAGCACCGCCTGGCGCTGGACGAGCTGCGCGTGGACTACGAGCTGCCCGACGGCAAGCTCATCACCATCGGCCAGGAGCGCTTCCGCTGCTCCGAGATGCTCTTCACGCCGTCCCTGGTGGGCAGCGGCCAGCCGGGGCTGCCGGCGCTCACGGCCGCCTGCCTGGGCCGCTGCGAGGAGGCCGGCTTCAAGGAGGAGATGGCCGCCAACGTGCTGCTGTGCGGCGGCTGCACCATGCTGGACGGCTTCCCCGAGCGCTTCCAGAGGGAGCTGAGCCTGCTCTGCCCCGGGGACAGCCCCGCCGTGGCCGCCGCCCCCGAGAGGAAGACCTCGGTGTGGACCGGGGGCTCCATCCTGGCCTCCCTGCAGGCCTTCCAGCAGCTCTGGGTCAGCAAGGAGGAGTTCGAGGAGCGGGGCAGCGCGGCCATCTACACCAAGTGCTGAGCAGCCCGCCGGCCGCGCTATACATTTACAGAGTTTCCCATAAAACTTTAATGCACAGCAGCTCTTGTCTGGATTTCTTGCTCTAATCTGATAGCAGAAGGTGGGGGGGAGAAGTGTCGGCACCTTTTGCTCTGATGGGCTGGGGTGGGAGGGGTGTCCCCTACACCGATCCCTCCCACTCCACCGGAGTGGCTTCCGGTTCCATTAACTCCTCTGGGTTCAAAACGCCCATGGGCAGAGACAGAATGGCCCCAATGAAACAACCACCTCAGGGTCACATAGTTAAATGTCTGCCTGGGGCACACTGAAGTCGGTATCTGACTTGGGCCTCCTGCTTCTGCTCCTGACAATCACCTGCACCCAGCTTTGTCCCTGGGTACTCAACCCAGGTTCCCTCACTAAACTCCCCTTATTGCCTGCTACCCCCACAGGCGTGAACATGCATCTCCTGAGGTGGGGGCCTTTTCTATCCATCCG
Organism: Arctocebus calabarensis; assembly: GCA_963573935.1. NCBI lineage: Eukaryota > Metazoa > Chordata > Mammalia > Primates > Lorisidae > Arctocebus > Arctocebus calabarensis. The sequence goes on along the minus strand of CAUYON010206796.1, from coordinate 27,479 downwards.
TGGGCCTCTCCTTTCAGCCCCAGCCAACGTTCCAGTCACAGAGTGGAGCCTCTGAACCCAGAGGATGTCAGAAGAACAAGAAGGTCCTTTAGAAATAAATGATAAGGTCCAGGGCGTCACCTGTGGCTCAGTGAGTAGGGTGCTGGCCCCATATACCAAGGGTGGTGGGTTCAAACCTGGCCCCGGCCAAACTGCAACCAAAAAATAGCCGGGGGTTGTGGTGGGTGCCTGTAGTCCCAGCTACTCAGGAGGCGGAAGCAAGAGAATTACCTGACCCCAAGAGCTAGAGGTTGCTGTGAGCTATGACGCCATGACACTCTACCGAGAGCAACAAAGTAAGACTCTTTCTCTAAAAAAAAATAATAAAAATAAAAAAAGAAATAAGGGCTCGGTGCCTGTGGCTCAACGGGCTGAGGCGCCAGCCACGTACACCTGAGCTGGTGGGTTCAAATCCAGCCCGGGCCACCAAACAACAATGACAGCTGCAATCAAAAAATGGCCGGGCGTTGTGGCGGACGCCTGTAGTCCGAGCTACTTGGGAGGCGGAGGCAAGAGACTCACTTGAGCCCAGGAATTGGAGGTTGCTGTGAGCAGTGATGCCACAGCGCTCTATCCAGGGTGACAGCTTGAGGCTCTGTCCCCTCAAAAAAGAAATAAGGTCTTCTCCCTGCTGTGGAGATGGGGAAACTGAGGACCGCGGAGGGAGAGAGCCAGCCCAATGTAATTGGTTGAGCCCAGGTCTCCTGACCCAAGCCATGATTTCCAGAAGGGCCAACATAGTTCTTAATAATTAGCAATCTGAAGCATCTAGCAAGCATCTACTGTGGGCCAAGCCCAATGCAGGGGACTGAGAAATACCAGGGATCACACACAGCTGGTAGAAGCCACATTGATAAGGAGATAAGTTCTGAGCAAAGCAGTGGAAGGTGGTGTGCTGTATTGGAAAGCTGTAAACAGAGAAGTTGCTGGGCATGATGAGGCTGAAGGAGAGCCTCTGAGGCTTGTAGTGTTTCAGCTGGGGTCCGACCACCTACCTAGAAGAGTGGTTTCTGACCCGTTCCCTACTCCCGCCTTTTAATGGAGCCCATGACCTGGTCCACGCCCATCTATGGGATCAGACATCAGTGAGCTACATAGTCTCGGATGAGGTAAAACTCAAAAGTCCTCGAGCCAGCTCCTACCTTAGCAAAGGGTCCTTATTTGGGGCAATCCATGAGGCTGCCCCTGTCCTGGGCCTAGTGCTAGGGGTTGTGGACTTGAGCAAGAACCAGACATAGTCATTATCAACTACGGGCCTTCCCCGTTGCCCAGAATCAGGCTTCTATTCTGGATTGGTGCCAGGCATGGAGCTTGGCCTCTTTCCCATACAGGAACATTACAGACTAGAGGCCTGGGGGCCAAAGGTGGCCAGTAGACATGTTTTGTTTGGCTAATGCAGTATATAAGATTTTTCTTGAATGTGAATTCTTTTAGTGTGCCTATATTTTCCAAGTTGCCGAAGTCTCTACGGATGTCTTCATACACACCTGCTGCTTCAACTATAATTTTTTGCTTAATTAGCATTAGTCTCTGTTGCTTGCAACCCAAGAAATGTTGACTAATACTGATTATAAAAATCTGATGAGAATACAGAGCAGGAAACCGAGATTTATAGAGGGGAAAGTGATGTGCCCCAAATCACACAAGTAGTAAAGCAGGTGCTATGTGTGAACCCTCTTCTACATACTGGCTTTGAAGATCTCTGAAAGCCATGTCTATGTCACCAGTCCGTCCCTTCCTCTCACTCCCCTGTGTTCAGCAACTTCTTTACCTTTAAAGCATCCTTTACCTGACAGGGGCTATAAAAGAAAAAAAAACCCAAAAAACAAAAAAACTAAAATTGCAAGAAATTTTCTTGGCTTGAATTTATTTAATTTTGGTGGAAAAGTGGGTCAGTGACTTCCAGCTCCAGATGACCCATGACCTGTGTGTTTATTTCCTCTGCCTTGTGAGACTCTATTAAAGTGATAGTAAGTACACAGTCCCTCTGCAGATCCTGATCTAGGGCACCCTCTGAGGCTTAAAACAACAAAAGCTAGAGGTTTCTACCTGGTGCTGGAAGGAGAGTGGATGCAGCCAAGAAGGAAAGAAGCCAGTCAGGAAGGCTGCAGCCTGAATTGTGCAGGGTGCTTCCTGCAGAGCAGGTGACTTCCTACCCTGTAGAATGAGCAGGAGTTTGGCACACTTGGAAATGCCAAGTAGGAAGGGCAGAAGAGTGAAGTGTGTAAGAGTGAAAACGGATGGGAGAGAGGTGGTAACCCTTGGTCTTTATCTAGAAGCATCACCCCCTTCTCTGCCCCGTGGGAGAACACTATGGTCAGCCTCTCGTATGTATTTCTGAGGAAAAGAAATAGAAAAATTTTCTATCTAAACGTGATGCTAACACAAGAGGAGGAGGGAAATGTGTAAAGTGCAGATCATGAACTCTGCACCCCCTTGCTGCTTCTCCAAATCCGAAACTCCAGTCTAGCTAATATTCCTGAGGTGGAGTAGTGGATGTCTCCACTTCCCCCAACTCCCAGTTTCCCTGTGGGAAGCAGATATGGTCCAGGGCTGACGTTCCCCTCCAGCCCTGAGAGTGAAGCATGTGATTTAGGATCAACCAATCAGAGCATCCCTTTTCCTTGGCCATAATGATTGGCTTTGGGCAAATGTATGATCTCAGTCCAGTTGTGTAGGGTGAGCCATAACCCTTTTGCTTGGAAAGTTGATGTGAGATTGCAGTGTAAGTCCTACAACTGCTGTGGCAATATTTGTTACCAGGGTGGCCGGGCGCAGTGGCTCATGCCTGTAATCCCAGCACTTGGGAGGCCGAGGCAGGTGGATTGCCTGAGCTCACAGGTTCAAGATCAGCCTGAGCAAAAGCAAGACCCCGTCTCCAAAAAATAGTCGGGCGTTGTGGCAGGCGCCTATAGTCCCAGCTACTTGGGAGGCTGAGGCAAGAGAATCACTTAAGCCCAAGAGTTTGACGTTGCTATGAGCTGTGATGCCACAGGTACTCCACCGAGGGCAACAAAGTGAGACTCTGTCTCAAAAAAAAAAAAAATTGTTACTAGGAAGGAAGCCAACTAGACACTAAGCTACAAAGGATTGTGAAACTCAGAGACTCTCAGAGACACAGCACGTGCCCCAATGACAAAGTGAACATGTGAGCCAAACCCTGCCTGGAGTGCCCGGCACTACCAAGTATGTTAGTTCCATGACCTAACGTATTCAGCCTCATCATTCATGCCCAGTTGTGTGTCCATTTGCAACTGAGAGCATTCTAGTGACTTCAGATTCCCTTCTCAATAGTGATATTGCTCTGGAGCAAGTTTGCATGGAGGAGAAGCCAGGGTTGAAGATGTTACTGACAATTGAAACATTGAGACCTACACTTCATTTATCACCTAACAAAACAGCTACTACATAGGAATTTTTTTAAGTGTGTCAGATAACACACTATGTGGAAGGGCAGAGACCCAAGAGTATTTGTTGACCATCACCTTATACTGTGTATTTTCACTTCCTATGTCTCTGTCTCTGAGGTTAGACTCAGGGCTTCTTAAGGGCAGGAATGGTGCCGCCCTCATTTTGGCTTTTGCAGAGCCCAAGGCAGAGCATGGCACAGAATGGGCACTTTGTATGTGCCAAATGAATTACAGTTCGTGAGGTGGAATTTACATGTATTTCAACCCATTTTATTGATGAGAACACTGAGGCATGGGGAGGTTCTGTGTCCTGTCCAGGTTCATCTGCCTGGTAAATCAAGGTCTTGTGCTACATCAAAGTTTGTGATTCCAAAATGCCTCTTTGCCCTGTCTCCTTTCTTTCTGAAAAGATACTTATAAAAATTGCTTTCAAATCATGAACAAGTATAATGTAATTTCATAGTCATCATCCTGAGACATCAGAGAATGACAGTCTTTTAGCACAGGACTTTGCTTGGCTGAGACTTCAGAGACTTAAGCAAGTATTAGAGCGATCTCAAGTGGTGAAGTGTCACCACTGCAACACAGCAGGAGGCCCGTTAGCCTCTACCTGTCCCCAAGGGTTGGTTTCCCCTAAATGTTTACTATCAAGACTGCTCTGAGAGTTATATGCGTAAGTGCTTTAAAGAAACTGAATTTATTACCACACAAGCCATTAAGGCTTTGCCATTTTATGAATATAGTATTGGGGAGGGAGTAGAGGACTGTGGCAACATTTTGGCTCACAGCAAACTCAAACTCTTGGGCTCAAGCAATCTTCCTGCTTCAGTCTCCCAAGTAGCTGGGACTTCAGGTGCCTGCCACAACGCTGTGCTAGTTTTTCTCTTTTTACTAGAGATGGGATCTCGCTCTTGCTCAGGTTGGTCTCCAACTCCTGAGCGATCCATCTGCCTTGACTTCCCAGAGTGCTAGGATTACAGGCATAAGCCACTGTGCCCAGCCTGTAACCATACATTTTCTTGTAATGCAGTAGTTCTTAACCAGTGGAGAGGTGAGGGTAGAGCTGTGAGGACTGGCGTGCTGGAGCTAGCTCTTAATAGCTGGTGAGAAGTGATGGTTAAATATTCAGGTATGAATTACTAGTAGCTTGAAAATTGCCACGGAGGGTGGATTTACCCCAACAGAAATCAGCAAATTTTACACATTTGTTTGATTTGTTTAAAGGGAGAAGTGGGAGAGTGCAAGAGAAATGACAGACAGCAGCATCACCTAGGGAACTAGTTCCAAAAACAAAAAAAACAAAAGCAAAAATCCCAGACTGTGACCCACCTAGGAATCTGCATTTGTAAGACCCCCAGGTGATTCTAATGGACACTCCTCGTAAACAACTGCTCACAAAGGTACATGGAATATACATACTAAGCATAATAGACATGTTTAGATGTGAACAAGAATTCGTGACATGATGTGGGACAAAACAAAGGTGCTGGGTGAATAAGAGGCTGCAGCTTCGAGTCAGAACATGGCACCATCTATTGACGTGCACTCATCTTTCAAGTCGCTGCCCAAATGTCAGCTTCTCTGGAACGTGTTCCCTGACATGCCCAGACAGAGGGCTCCCACCATGTGTCACCTTAGCCCTGCTGTGGCCTTGGGACATCTGCCTTGGTTTCTGTCACCTGAATACCTCAGCAGAAAGGATAGGAACTTTCCATCTTGTCCATCTCAGCATCTGGAATGCAGAGCTGGTGCCCAGGGGAAGTCTGCTGGATTTATTGCTCACCTGAATGTGTATTAACGGTGTGAGCCACCGCGCCTGGCTGTGATCACACACCGATATTGGGAGAGTAACACATTCTGACTCCACAGGGAGAGGACAGTGGAGACTTTGCATCTGGAATCCTCCAGAACGCCTCTGTGTGTGTCCTCTTTTGGCTGATTTTAGTCTCTCTCTTTTCCCTATAACACACCATAACCAGACAATGTATGTATGTATAGGAAATATTTAAGACAATATCTTTCAGTGGATTCTGGGAGTCCTTCATGTAAATTATTGAAACTAAAGGTATGGGGAGTCTCCTAACTTGCAGTTGGTGTCAGGAGTAAGGACAATCTTGGGGACTGTGCCGTCTAACTTTATAGTTGCCCCAAACTTCTCAAACTTGTCATACCAAGAACCAGAAAAACTGTAATAAGCATGAGAAAAGACAACCAGCAGACTCCAACAATGAATTGAATCAGGTGTTAGAATTATCTGACAAGGACCAAAAAGCAGCCGTTATAAAATTATTTTACAAGCAAGTACAAATTATTTTGAAAGTGAAAGCATAGAATAGCTCAGCAAAGAAATAGAAACTATGAAAATAAACACAGGGAAATTATAGAACTGAAAAATGTAATAACCAAAATAAAAAACTTACTAGATGGGCTTAATATTAGAATGGAGGTGATAGAAGATACTATCGGTGCACTTGAGGAAAAAAAATCAATATAATTTATCCAACTGAATTAGAGAGAAAGTAAACTAATTAGAAAGAAATGGAGTTTCGTGGATTGTGGGAAAATAACCAAAAAGCTAATATTCATACTATCAGAGATCCAAAACCACAGGAGAGAGAAAGTGTGGGACACTGAAAGAGTGTTCAGGGAAATAATGGCTGGCAAAAAACATAAGTAAACCTACAGATTCAAGAACAGAGTATACACAAATAGGATAAACCCAAGAAAAATCCATATTGAGACAAATCATAATTAAACTTCTGAAACAAAAGACAAAGAAAAGTATCTAGAAAGCAGCCAGAGAGAAATGATGCCCTGCTCCTGGGGGAAGGAGTGGATTTCTCTTCTGAAAGTGTGGAGGCCAGAAAGAAGTGGCACATTTTTCAAGTACTGAAAGAAAAGAACAGTCAATCTGAAATCTTACATCATGCAAAACTCTCCATCAAAAATGCAGGGGAAGGAAAGCTCTTACAATAAAGGAAAATGAAGGGTTTGTTTTATTTTGTTTTACTAGTAAACCAAACCTTTAAGAATGGGTAAAGGAAGCTCTTTACACAGAAAGAAAATGATAACAGAAGGGGATTTAGGACTTCAGAAAGGAAAGAAGACATCAGAATGGTTAAAATAGGCATGTAATAGACTATCCTATTTCTCATAATCATGAACTAGGAAGTCTGAACTCATATTTGATGGTAACACTGTCTGATGTGATAGTAGTGCTCAAAGTATATGTAGGAAATGTTTAAGACAATTAATTTTAAAGGTGGGGAGAGTAAAAGAAATTACATGAACTTAAGGTCTCTATACATGCTTGGCAAAACATCAATACCACTAGACTGTGACAAGCAACATTTGGTTATTGTAATATTAGAGCAAACACTAAGAAAATTATACAAATTAACAGTCAAGAATGATGGAAGGGTGTTATGGCTCAGTCTGTAATCCTAGCACTCTAGGAGGCTGAAGCAGGCGGATTACTTGAGATGGAGGTTGCTCTGAGCTATTCTACCCAGGGCAAGAGAGTGAGACTTTGACTTAAAAAAATCAAAACAAATAAAAGGGATGTAAATAAATCAGGACAGAATTCTTTAAAAGTTTGTAAAAAACCATGGCAAGTTAAGAAAAGATAAACAGAAGAACCAAAAACAGGGGAAATGAAGAGAAATCAAATAATAAAATGGCAAACTTGAGCCCTAACATATCAATTGCTGTAAATGTAAATAGTCCAATATGCCAATTAAAAAAGATTTGGCTGGGAAAAAAAGAGAGAGAGATCAGACTGGGCACAGTGGCTCATGCCTGTAATCCTGGCACTTTGGGAGGGTGAGGTGAGCAGAGCATGAAGCCAGGAGTTTGAGACCAGCCTCAACAACATAGCAAGACCTTGTCTCTACCACATAATAACAATAATAATAACTGGGTTGGTGACAACACTTGTAGTCCTAGGAGAAAGCTGAGCCAGGAGAATCACTCAAGCCCAGAGGTTGCAGTGAGCTCTGATTGTGCCATCATACTTAGCCTGGGGGACGGGTGAGAGCCTGTCTCAAACAAACCAAAGAGATTGGCAGAGTGGATTAAAAAACAACAAAAACAACAAAACATGATCTGACAACTTGCTGTCCGTAGGAAATTTACTTCAAATCTAATGCCATATGTAGGCTGAAGTAATGGGGTAGAAAAATATATACCATGCAAACATTAGGATTTTTTGTTTGTTTGTTTTTGTGTTTTTGTAGAGACAGAGTCTCACTTTATCATCCTCAGTAGAGTGCTGCGGCGTCACAGCTCACAGCAACCTCCAACTCTTGGGCTTAGGAGATTCTTTTGCCTCAGCCTCCCAAGCAGCTGAACTACAGGTGCCTGCCACAATGCCCAGCTGTTTTTTTGGTTGTCATTGTTGTTCTGCAGGCCCTGGCTGGATTCGAACCTGCCACCTCTGGTATATATGGCTGGCACTAGCCGCTTGAGCTACAGGTGCCGAGCCATTTATACCATTTTTGAAATAACAAAATCATAGAAATGGAGAACAGATTAGTGGTTACCAGGGATTAGGATTGGGTACGTAGGGGGCAGTAGGTATGGTCCTAAAAGAAAAATCAGAAGGATCCGTGTAATGGTAAGACTGTTGGCTGTCTTGACTGAGTGTCAACAGTATGGCTGTGATCTTACAATAGTTTTGTGATATGTTGCCACTAGGGGAGACTGGGTAAAAGGTATGTGGGATCTCTCTATATTAATTCTTCTTCTTCTTCTTTTTTTTTTTTTGTAGAGACAGAGTCTCACTTTATCTCCCTCGGTAGAGTGCCGTGGCGTCACACAGCTCACAGCAACCCCCAACTCCTGGGCTTAGGCGAATCTCCTGCCTCAGCCTCCCGAGTAGCTGGGACTACAGGCACCGCCACAACGCCCAGCTATTTTTTTGTTGCAGTTTGGCGGGGCTGGGTTTGAACCCGCCACCCTTGGTATATGGGACCGGTGCCTTACTGACTGAGCCACAGGTGCTGCCCTATGTTATTCTTATAACTGCATGTGAGTCTATAATTGTTTCACCATAAAATATTTAACACCTTAAATGAAGAAATAGAGATAGTAATATATATCCTAATGTGCAAGTCACATCTTAGACCAGTTAAATCAAAATCTCTGAGTGTAGGACTAGGTATTAATATTTATTTTGAAGTTTTTCAGATGGTTCCAATGGGCAGGCAGGTCTGAGAACCAATACCTTAGCCAACTGTGTGGAGTGCGGGGAGTCAGTGCAGGAGGCAGTGGAGCGATTTGGGGCTATAGACATCAGCTCTGAGACTAGCTGTGTGGTCTTCAACAAGCCATCCAACCTCGACTAGCCTCGGGCTCTTACATTGGTAATCATCCCTCCTTCCTTCTCAGCACGATTTTGAAGATCAAGGAAAAAATGTAAGTAAGTGTTTCATAAATTGTAAAGTATGATATACATGTTCTGATCAACAATCTTGGGTGAGCCTCCTGGCATCGTCTTGGGGCCCCAACATTGGGGTTTCTGCAGAAGCACCTGTCCAGGCAGTATGCCCCTGTCTCCAACTTCCCCTCTGGGCTTCTCCTTACCCTCATCCTGGCTGTTGGGACCAGCTGGCTCTTCTCACCTTTTCAATTCCTTGTCTGAACTTTCACTTCACCCTGGTTCTTAGATTGTGAAGTTCCATGCTAGTCCTTAGCAGACAATTAGTAGCTTTAAAAGTATTGAAAAACTTCATTAGATATAGGTTGTGTATTTCCATATCATTAAATTAGAACTGCTCACATTGGTGGGGGTCTTCCTCCCCAGGGGTGAGGTCTTTTCGATTACAAAACAGCATTGCACGTTCTTTGTGGCATTTGATTCTCACAAGTAGCCTAGAAGAAAGACTGGGGGGTGGGTGTTTAAGAGTATTCTGTTTTTACAGATGGGGAAATGGAGGCTCAGAGATGTGTTGAGTTTAGTTACCATGCACAGAGCACTGTGTCTGGAGCATTGAGAGGACAAAAGAGATGTACTGTCCCCAGGGGCAGGCAGGGTGGTAAAAGCTAGCAGAGCAGACAAACGAAACCTTCTCTAAGCACCTGACTTCAGTTCATTACAAGAACTTGAATGAGCCCCACCTGGTCCAGGTCTGGGATACCCCTGGGGTGGGAGCATGGGACAGGACAATGCTTAAGTCCTGCCACCAATTTGTTTATGGTTTGGATGGGGGAGGGTTAGGATTATCAGATTTGGCAAATAAAGATAGGGATGCCCAGTTAATTTGAATTTCAATAAAGAAGAAATAATTTTTCAAGATAAATATGAATCATGCAATTTTATCTGGCAGTATTTTGTCTGACAACCCCATATGAAAGAAGGTAGACTAAAAAGTCTAGAACTATTGTGATTGTAGTGGGGACTTGGAAAAGAATTCCTGGAGGAAGTAGCAGCTGAGTTGAGTCTTGAAGGCTATAGTGACTATGGAAGGTCTAGGCACAATGGAGTCTGGTGAACTTAGGAAATACAGTTCTTATCATCTCAGTCTCAGTGTCCTCATCCGTAAAATGGGTGTAATAATAGTACAAACCTTGCTGGGTTGTCGTGAGGATAAAATGAATATATATGAATAAGGCACTTATGAGATTGCCTTATATAGAGTGAGAGGTGGTAAAAAAAATAACTAGGGCAGTGGAAAAGGTGTGCAAGAGGAAGATACACTCCTGGGGTTCAAGTTACTGGACTCAACTCACTGGAGGAGCAGAGCCAGGATGCAGAAGGTGGAGAAAAAGGGGTGACATTCCTAGTGGGGGTGAGTGGGAAAGTCCGCACTCTTGGGAGAGGCAAAGAGAAGTAGGTTTGGAGAAAGTGATCAGTCCTACCTGAGTGCCCAGTCCAGGTGAAGAGATGTGGCTGGAATTCATATTCAGCCTCCAGAAAGAGGATGGGGTCAGGGGTAGAGGCCTGGGGTGGGGGGGCTTTACATCAGAGGTGAGGAAAGCTAAGGGCATGAATGAAATTGCCAAAAGACTGAATGGGAGGTGAAAAGAATGCTGTCAAGGACTCACCATGTTCTGTCTGCAACTCAGAAGTTCTTAATATATTTAATGTAATTTGTACTTGTTGAGGCCATAAAACTTAAGGCAAATACAAAAATCCCCCAACGTTACAGAGCTGCATATACGCTTGTGTGTTTGTGGGTTGTCCTTGGAAGGCAGGTTTTAGGGAGAACTGAGAGATCCGGGAACTGGGGGTGGGGGAAGAGCTCACATTTTACTTTGTATCTTTTTATTTCAGTATACTATGAGGGTTCATGTGTTTTGGTAACATTAACTGCTTTTGTATAGTTTGAGTCAGAGTTATAAGTGTGCCTAGACCTTTTTAATACTGCAGCCTCAAAGTCCTGGGCTCAAGCAATCCTCCCATGTCAGACTCCCTAGGAGCTGGGACTAGAGATGTGCATCAAAACACCTGGCTAAGTTTTAAAAAATTAATTGTTCTTTCTAATTTCAATTTTAATTTTAATTCAAGACTGAATCTCACTCTGTTGCCCTTGGGCAGAGTGTCGTGATGTCATCATAGCTCATAGCAACCTCAAACTCTTGGGTGCAAGTGATCCTCTTCCCTCAGCCTCCTAAATACCTGGGACGACAGGCATATTCCACCATGCCTGGCTAGATTTTTCTGTTTTTAATAGATATGGAGTTATACTCTTGCTCAGGCTGGTCTCCCACTCCTGAGCTCAAGCAATCCACCGCCTTGGCTTTCCAGAGTGCTAGGATTACAGGTCTGAGCCACTGTGCATGGTCTATTTTTAGTTTTTGTAGGGATGGGGTCATATTCTTCCCAGACTGGACTTGAACTCCTGGCCTCAAGCAATCCTCTTGCCTTGGCATCCCTACTAAAAATAGAAAAACTAACTGCCCATGATGGCAGGCACCTGTAGTCCCAGCTACTAGGGAGGCTGAGGCAGGAGAATCGCTAGAACCCAGGAGTTTGTGGTTTCTATGAGCTAAGCTGGTGCCTGGGGCAACAGATAAAATACTTTTTATTGTATCATAATGCACAGCAGGGAAATTGGAATAGGAATAGAGTTTTAGAAATAATCCGGTAGACATTTTTTAGTTGAGAAAACAGAAGCCCAGGGTTGGCAAGTGACTTGCTCAAGGACACACAGCTAACAGGTGGAGGAGCTGGGACCACTGTAACATTGCCCAGTTTCTGATCTCACACTTTCCTCACGCCGTTGGGGCCTCTAGTTCAGCTTTGTGCAATGCAGCACACACAAAGCCTGTGCCGCGCATGCTCTTTAATCCTTTAGGAATCACTGAAAGAGGAACAGACACTTGTCGGTGGTGGTCAACCTTTTCAGGAACAATGTGATTATGCTCCCTCTACAAAGAGCAGGTGTGAGTCGCCTCCAGTAAAAGCCAAGCCAGGTTCCCTAATAATACTGGGGGAAAGGACCCCACACATAAAGAGTCAGATTCAGGCTCTTAGAGCCCTAAGCCCTGGCCTGAGCCCCTCATTGTCCCTCTCTGGGCCTCAGGCTTTCTTTCAGTGTTAAGGAGCCTGAATAGCTAATTGTGTCTCACCAGGAGGTCTGATGGCACTGAGGAGGCTTTTTCCAACTAAGGCCCAAACTAGTAAGACCAAGAAGGAGGAAGACCATGGCAGAGACTAACAGCAAAATAGTCCCCTTCTTCAGTAGTATTGGACTTTAAGCTGGATGTATGGATGCCCAGTTGCAGACTGCATTTACCGGCCTCCCTTGCAGCTAAGAGTGGACATGTGACTAAGTTCAGGCCAATGAGATCTACATGTAAGTGTTATATACGATTTCTGAGTCATCGGCAAAGTAAAAGAAGTTCTTTGTCCTGGAGCAGCTTTGACCTCTTCCTGTGGGCTGAACATAATATGCCTACGGTCTGGTGTTGACTGGGCAGACCAGAAGGTGGTGATGGCAACTGGATGGAAGGAACTTGGGTTGCTCAGTGACTGCATGGAGAATATGTACTCAACAACCAGCACCTCAGGACAATTAGTGACAAAGAAACAATCTCTAGCTCCTTTAAAACATTTTGGGAGTCTTTCAGATACAGAAACTTATTCTTTACTCTGACTTATAATGGTAGAGCACAGTAAGAAGTGGATAATACTTTTAGCAAAACACCAGTGACCCTAGGCCAGAGCATGCTTTTGGAAAATTACTGGACTGGGCACTGAGTTTCTCTGTAAAACTATTATTCCCCATCTCTTTCCTTTTCTGATAATTTCCTAAGTGAGCAAATTGGCATTTTCATGTAATCCTTATAATAATTCTAAGAACAGGATCATCTCCCATTTTATAGTTGAGAAAACTGGAACTCAGAGCAGGGAGACAATTCACTCAAGATCACACTACTAATAAACGATGGTATTATGATTTGAACTCAGGTCTCTGAGTTCAGATCTCAGATCCCAGTGTCCAGGCTCTTTGCTCTGCGGAATGAAGTCTCCCCGGTAAGTGGAAATGTTTTTTGGACACAGGTGCTGACCATGCCTTGGTGCTTGTAAAGTCTTAAGCTTATAAATAAAAAAGGCATGGCTGTTTCACACTAGTAGGAAGCTGTCATTTCAGGCTGCACCCAATTTATAAATGACCAGTGATTTGACAATTCATTTATTTTCCTATTGTTTGGGACCCATACTGTGTGTTCTTCCACAGAATCAGTGTGATTCATGGTGAAACATGTGCTGGTTCATTCCTAGACTCCTGTCTTAACTCATGCATAGCCTCAGGCCTGGGTTTAAGGAGTAAGGAAAGAGAGTCGTGGTAGAGATTACGATCCCCAGTGATGAGATTTCCCATGCCCATTGTGCCCAGGCCTGCCTTGCATCCAAGTTGCTGCATGCCAGGTCGCAGATTGCCACCTCCCCTATATTTCAACCAAATGCCCTGATGGCTCCTTCCATGTAGAAATAAATAAGGAAACAAACTGAACTGATTTATGCTGCAATGAGTCTTATCTGAGAGATTTATTTCAGGGCCAGGCGCAGTGGCTCACAACTGTAATTACTCTGAAAGGCCAAGTCAGGTGGATTGCTTGCACTCAGGAATAGGAGGTCAGCTGGAGGAAGAGCAAGACCTCGTCTCTAAAAAAGAAAAATAGCCAGGTGTTGTGGCGGGCGCCTCAGGAGGTTGAGGCAAGAGGATTACTTAAGCCCAAGAGTTGGAAGTGGCTGTGATTTATGATGCCACAGCACTCTACCAAGGGCAACAAAGTAAGACTCTGTCTCAAAAAATAAATAAATAAAAGATATTTATTTCACTCACTATGGTGGACTTAGAAAAATGTGTGTTCTGTACAGCGAATTTATTATAGTGCAGTAGTTGTGGTCCACATGCATGCTTGGATCAGTCCACGGAATTAGGTTATTTTGTTCACCACAGTTAATTCTTGCAGTCAAAATTGAATATGGAAAGGCATAAATAGAATTTTAAAGAAGAATGAAGTAGAAAACAATTCCCAAAGGCAACCATCCTTGGTGGTCTAGTGGTTAGGAAAAAGAAAAAAAGGCAATCAGATGCTTGGTCACCTAGTCCAATTGCTAGGAGACTGGATTGTATTTATAGAGTATGGAAATTAAAGGAATGATCTGAAAACGCAAACGTTGGGTTGTAAGTCTACTTTTTAGCTGTGTTGATGAGAATTTGGCTGAAGAAATAGAATCCATATTTTAGGCAGGAAGATAATTTAGCACTTGGAATCTTAACCAAATTTTGCTTACCAAATAGAGGTGAGTGTGGGGGAGCTGGCTGTGGTTCTGAGTCTCTAGGGATGACTTAGCCAACACTACACAAACAGTACCCACCCGGAAAGCTACCAATTCTGAGGCTACTTGAAAGTATTGCGTTCAAGAACCCAGCACTGTAGTTCTGCTCAGGGATAAGAAGTGGAAATCGGGAAGCTGCTGATACCCTGGCAAGGCGCACCAATGCCACAGCTGCCTTTGACCCCAGGAGGCTGGAGAGCTGATGCAGATAAGCAACCACTCGTCTCGCTTTGCCTTACTGAAGTCATGCGGGCACATCTAATAGGTAAACACAACTTGCATCTAAAACCTGCAAAGGAGTATGGCGAGTATCGTTTCAGCTTTGTAACCTCTGCCATGCAGGAAAGCACTCTAGATCCAAGCTGTCAATAGAACTTTCTATGGTGAGGGAAATATTCTTTCTCTTCACTGTCCAGTACAGTAGCCTCCAGCCAGATGTATTGAGCATTTGAAATACAGCTAGTACGATTGAAGGACTTTATATTAAATGTTAATTATTTAAGTTTAAATAGCCATGTGTGGCTGGTGGCTACTGTACTGATTAGGACAGCTCTGAAGGAGGGTAGAATGGAGTTTGAGTGAGCCAACACATTTATTCACCCAATCATCCGTCCGTCTGTCCATCCGTCCGTCCATCCATCCATCCGTGCATATCCATAAAACTGGTTATAATCTTCGCAAATCACCATGGAGGATGACCTTTATGCCCTCTATTTCTTTAACTATAAAATGAGGATGATGACCTCAAAGGGAAAAGTTATAATGAAACAACTTAGAAATGGTTTATCGTGGGCAGCACCTGTGGCTCAGCGAATAGGGTGCTGGCCCCATATACCAAGGATGGTAGGTTTGAATCTGGCCCCAGCCCAAATTGCACAAAAAAATAGCTGGGGATTGTGGTAGACACCTGTAGTCCCAGCTACTCGGGAGGCTGAGGCAAGAGAATCGCCTAAGTCTAGGAGTTGGAGGTTGCTGTGAGCTGTGATGCCACAGCACTCTACCAAGGGCAACAAAGTGAGACTCTGTCTCTAAAAAAAAAAAAAAATAATAAGAAATGGTTTATTGTTAGTAATGACTTCAGGACCATGAATATGCCAGTGGGCTGGGATTAAGATGTAGTGAAAAGGATTATCCCAGAGGATAAAGATAAATACACTTGAAACCAGGGTCTGGCACAGTACTCTGGATGACTCCAGATACTTTACAAAATCTGCCTTGCCAAGGAGAAAGCTACTAATATGTGCGTGCCTGAACTTGGTTTCTCTTCATCCCATGTCTATCTTCTGAATTCCATATATGCTTAAGTATCTACTGTGTGGCTTCACCTTGATGCCCAAGAGTCACTTCAAATGCAATACACTTATCCATCCACCCATCCATGTCTTCACCCATCCACTCTATCCAGCCATCTATCATCCCATCCAGCCATCTATCCACCCATCCATCAATCCATCCACCACATAAGAGGTAGTGGGGTGAGTGGAGGTATAGGGTGCGTGGAGGTACAGGGTGCACTAGGTGTACCTTGGAGGAGCACCAGGCCTACACCTGGGGACCAGGCTATGTCAGAGAAGACTTCCTGCAGGCGCAGAAGAGGATCTAGCCAAAATAGATGGG
The DNA here is from genome assembly GCA_963573935.1 of Arctocebus calabarensis. Classification (NCBI taxonomy): domain Eukaryota; kingdom Metazoa; phylum Chordata; class Mammalia; order Primates; family Lorisidae; genus Arctocebus; species Arctocebus calabarensis. The sequence continues at coordinate 11,621 of CAUYON010206796.1, read as the reverse complement.
GGAATAACAAAAACAAAATCCTACAGATAAGAGCAAATACAATGCATTCTAGGAAGCAGATGTTTAGCATGACTAGAGAGTGAGGGGAAGTGTAGTGAAGTGGGGTAGGAAAGGTAAATGGAGACAGATAATGCAGGATGTTGAAAGTCAAGTTAATTGAACTTTATCCTAAAAGCACGGGGGAACCATAGGAAGATATTAAGTATGACATTTGGGTTTTTGGCAGCTTGATCTTGGACCTCTAGCCTCCAGACATGCAAGAAAATAAGTGTCTGTTCTTCAAGCCTAATATGGCATTTTATTATGGCAGCCCAAGCTCACTAATTAAACCTCTGGTTTCAGTGCGATGAATTCTAGGAAAACACATCTAGAAACAGACGGCTGGAAGCAAGAGGCAGTTTAAGTGATTCACAGAATTCATACAAGCCTACCCACAGTTGGCAATAGCAAAGGAGGAGAAAAGAATACAGGTTGTAGAGATAAAGACAGATTTCTCAGTGGAGTAATGGGTGAATATTGGTGCTAAGTTAGGGAACATTAGAAGTAAAGTTGGCTTCAAGATGGAGAGGTAAGTTCAATTTTGGATATGATAACACATTTAATTTGTTTATCCTTTGCTATGCCAAATAAGTTTGCTCAATCAACAGATTTTTCTAATGGTATTTTAAAGAGATGATAGTCAATGATTAAAAAGATAATAACTATGATTGTTTGTGAAGGTTTAGAGAAATAGACCTTGTGGTAGTCAGAATAATGGTACCCTCCAAAGGTGTCCACATCCTAATCCTGGGAATCTGTGAATGTTATTTTACACAGCAAAAGGAATCCATAGATGTAATTAAGAGATGAGGGAGATTATTCTGGATTAAGTAGGTGGACCCAATCTAAATAGAATTTTTCCTGACCGGACCAGAGATAAGATGAAAGAAGAAGGTGGAGGAGGCATTAGCAATTTGAGAAGGGCTCAACGTGCTACTGTTGGCTTTGAAGAGCCTGGGGATTTCAACTCTACAATTGCAAGGAATTGAATTCTGCTAATGACCAATGAATAAGAAACACATTCCCTCCTTAAAGCTTCCAGGAAGAAATGCAGCCTCTGCTGACAACTTGATTAATTCAGTGAGATCTGTTCTTGACTTCTGTCCTTTAGAACTGTAAGCTATGGCTTGGCGCCTGTGGCTCAACGGGCTAAGGGGCCAGCCATGTACACCTGAGCTGGTGGGTTCGAATCCAGCCTGGGCCTGCCAAACAACAATGACGGATGCAACCAAAAAATGGCCGGGCGTTGTGTCGGGCGCCTGTAGTCCTCGCTACTTGGGAGGTAGAGGCAAGAGACTCGCTTGAGCCCAGGAATTGGAGGTTGCTGTGAGCTGTGATGCTACAGCACTCTATCCAGGGTGACAGCTTGAGCTCTGTCTCAAAAAAAAAAAAAAGAACTGTAAGCTGTTACATTTGTGTTGCTTTAGGTCATAAATTTACATGATAATTTGTTAGAGCAGCATACAAAAACAAATACAGTTAATACACATGTGTGGTTGGTACTTGCCCCAGGGTCCAGTCGGGACCACACCAAATCTGAACATATTTAATATAAATATTTGTTTATTAGTAAAAAGTAATTGATGAAAAAAGTAAAAGAGAAGTCTAAAGCATACAAGGATGGCAAATATAGGAAACATTCACTAATGTAGGATTGAGAGAAAATACCCCAGGCAGAAACATATGGCCAGGTGATTTTTAAAAGAAGTCTTGCAAGCTGGGGATTTGGTTGGGATTTTTTCAGTTTATGACCTGATAGTTTTGTCTGGGTAGACATCACAACAGTAAAATTCTGAAGTAAGCCTTGAGGAGAAATTGTTAGTCCTCACAAGTATATCATTTTAGTTGTTTTTCATTCTGATCGTCTAAGAGTATTTCCTCGAGACTGGGGGCAGGATTTTTGCTTATTCTCAGTATTGTGTGAAAGAAAGATAGAAAAAATATGCAGGTCTCAGTATTATTTTAATACAAGGTCGGAATATTATCTTTGTTTAAATTCTTACTATTTTTGTCATTCTGATGGGGGGGAAGATACCCTTACTGTTGTTGAAACTTAAGCTTTTTTTTTTTTTTTTGAAATTGTTGCTTCTTAAGTGAGTGAATAGCTTGTCAAATATGTTTCTAACTGTGAAATCCTTCTGTGAATTATGAGGGCTAACAATTAAGCTCACAAACACTTCTTAGAAGAAGTGCTGCACACTTGGTTGCTGATTATCACTGTGATCATGTTTGAAAGACTCCTCTGGGGAAGCTGTGCACCAAGGCCAGTGCCTAGTCTACCCTTCCAAGCAATTTTGGGACTCTTTTTCTAGAATGGCCATCAAGGCTGTTGTAGTACACTTGATGTCCTCAATCAAAATGTCTTCCTTTCAACAATTCCTTTTTCTTAGGGTAAAGAAAAAAATCATTGAGGGTCAGATCAAGTGAGTAGGGGGATATTCCGATACATTTATTTGTTTATTGGCTAAAACCTCCCTCACAAACAGTGCTGTGTGAGCTGGTGCATTATCGTGATGCAAGAGCCACGAGCTGTTGGCCAAGATTGTCAGTCAGGATTGTCCTTAATTGAAAGGATGCTTACTTGGTCTGCTATACTTCTCATAGTCAGCCAACGATTTTGGCTGACTTCAGCAATACTTTCTCTCCCTTCAGGAAAATGTTTAATACATGTATACGTTGCCATTTTCTTCATGGCATTATCCTTATAAACTTGGAATAACATATCCTCAATTTCACTTCCACTTTTGCCAAGTTTAACAAGAAATTTAATGTTTGTTCATTGCTCCCATTCAAGATCTAACATTCTCACAATAGCACAGAAAAAAACATGAAACAACAATAATGAATTGTCACTCAGCAAGACACCATCACAAGTCAACAGGAACACAACTATGAGACACTGATATGCCAAGGTTATGAAACCCTACTGAGTTGTTTGAACAGTGCTACCCACATCAGAGGATGGTGGCAAGTTCATGAACTTAATTGTGAGGCCTCATTGTCATCTTTTTCTTATGGGTTTCTTAGAATGTTGGTGCATGATAAAGGCATTAGTTCCTTATCATTGAAGTTACAATTATTCCCAGTTGGTCATTTTTTTTTTTGCTTGTATTTTTACTTTCTACTTTAATGTGGAAATATTAGAAATTCATATTGTTCTACCAATGAATCTTTTTTTCCCTTTAAGATTTCTGGGTTTCGGCCACTTGCAGAAAGTGTAAGTGGTCTTTCTTATTACTCAGACTATTTCATTGCAGGACTCATTCCTCTGTGTCACCAATCATTTGGAAGACTTTCACGCAACATTTAATGAAGAAGAGTGTTTAAACATCTTTCCCCCAGTGGGAGGTTGGTGTAATCTTTAAGAAATTTCCTCCAACAGGTAGTACATTAATAAATTTGTATGTCTTTTGTCTTATGTAAAAAAAAAAAAGATTTCTGGGTTTCAGGGTATACTTTAAAATGCCTTTCCATATGCACCAAAGTGTTAACTGCACTTACTTCCAGGGACTGAAATATTATAGGGATGAGAAGAATGCCTACACTTTGGGATTTGTATAGTTATGGGTTGTTTGAGTTTATTTTAAAAATCGTGCTCTTTTGTTATATAGGTTTTCAAAATATAGACATGCTTTTCCCACTCTAAGATTATAATCTTCTAGCACTCTTATTTTTTAAAACATATGCTTATTTAAGGAGTGTTTTATATGTGGTTCTTCCTATGCAATTATCCCAACTTTGCTGAGCATTCCATCTTTTCTCATTTACTTTCCATGCCATGGTTACAAGATGCCAAATTTCTACATACATTTGTGACAACTTGTTCACATCCACATTCCTTTATATTCCTGTACCGGTATCGCAGTATTTTACTTACTGAAACATTATTAAAACATTTTAATTCCTTCTGGGCCACTTATCCCTTTATTATTATTTTCTTTCCAGAAGTTTTCTATTCTCATATGTTTTTAAGCTTGGAAACATTTGATCAGATCACCAAAAATCCGGTTGGTATTTTTATTACAACTGATTTATAGATTTCAGAGAAACCTGGCACCTATATACCATTGTATCTTTTTATCCAAAAAGAAGATGTGTTTTAGTCTCCAGTTTTATTTCAGGGACCCAAAAAGAATTTTAGAGACTTGTCATTTTTTGTATATCTGTTTTTTTAGTTAGCTACTTTATGATTGTATTGTTGTATTAGTTAATTCTCTTGGCCTTTATAATGTTTCTAGGTCTCTTTGGTTTAGTCTTGTGGTTTATGGACAGCATAAAATATTGTTTTGTTTTGCGACTCAATTTGAAGTTTGCATTTGCTGAGCATTTTATCTCACTTTTATTTAGTGCTATAACAAATGTTGGTTCTGCTTTGGTATTCATATTTCAAGTAGGTTCTTTCAAGTGTCCTTTCTTTTTTATGTCTTTTCTTTTTTTTGAGACAGGGTCTCACTTTGTTGTTGGGCTCAAGGGCAGTGACATCATCACAGTTCCCTGCAACATAACTCCTAGGCTCAAGTGATCCTCCTGCCTCAGCCTCCCAAGTAGGTTGCACTACAGGCACCTGCCACTATGCCTGGCTATTTTTTTTTTTTTTTTATTTTGTAGAGACGGGTCTCACTATGTTGCCCAGGTTGATACATGTACCAAGCAATCCACTCAGACTCCCAAAGTGCTAGGATTCTAGGTGTGATGCTCTACTTCACAGCTGCCATCCAAAAAAGGCTTTTTTTAAAAAAATTTTTTTTGGTTCAAAGAGTTGAAAGGTTTGGAACCTTTAGGATACAGAATTTTTGTATCCTACAAGATATAGAGTTGTGTCTCAAACTGTTATCATATATTATTATTTTTACATTATGTAAAGGGTCTAAAAAAGGGTATCAAAATTGAGTGAGAAATTAGCCTAAAACTTCAAGGTCTCATTAATTTTTAAAGATGAAATATACTGAATAGCTGTCATATTCAGGTATTTACTATGGCCTGCGCATTTCACATATGTTACCTCATTTAAGCATGGACTGTTTCTAGGAGATGAATATTATTCTCACTTTCATGTGACTAAACCAAGTCTCAAAAACTTGAGAAATGGCGGCACCTGTGGCTCAAAGGAGTAGGATGCCAGCCCCACATGCCAAACCCAGCCCCTGCCAAAAACTGAAAAAAAAAAAAACAAACTTGAGAAATCTCCAAGTATAAAAAGTAAGTAGGATTTGAACCATGTCTCTTTCTGTAAGTTGCTGTTCTTTCCCTCTCCTCATATTCCTCTATATCTTGAGAAAAAAGACACAATCTAGAGTTATCATCTCCATGATGTTTTTTATGAACCACTTTAATAATCAAATGAAAGGCCCAGAAGTAAGACTTTTCTGAAGATATCACTTAATTTTAGCTTTTGAACCATTAAATGTTTTGTATTTTTTGAAAAATAAATCAACAAGGAAAATAAAGCTAATCCTAAAACTGAAAATAAGTTGAAACTAATATACTTACCTCTTTATCAAATTGGCTGCCTAACCACACAGAGAAAAGAATTATGTTAAGTGAGTTTGGGACATGTTCCTGTGGTACACATTCTTGGATACTAAAATGCTAATATAACCAACACCCAGGAAACATCAATCTGGCAAGGGAACCAGGGCCAACCCCCTGCAAAGCCCAACTTTTTCTTATTCTTCTTCCCAGTTTTTTAGAGCAATTATGTTGACACAGAGAGCCACCTGGGATGGGCAATCTCAGGGCGGTTAGAATATCATTCTAAGACAAAAAGAACTGCAAATAATTTTGAATTCAATGTAGTAGTTCTGTTATTAGAAGTAATATTTGTATTATAATTTTTTTTTTTTTTTTTTTGCTGTTTTTTGCCAGGGCTGTGTTTAAACTGGCCACCTCTGGCATATGGGGCTGATGCTTTACTCCTTTGAGCCACAGGTGCTGCCCTATAATTTTGAAAGTATTTTATATGCACATGAAGATAAAAAATAAGAATGTTAGTGTTACTAAGGTCCAAGTGTTTCATTGTGAGACGTGAGATACAATCAAAGTAAAAGCCCTGTAATGTTAAATTTGTATTGTACACATTAACATGAACTTGTAGCAAAATCATTTTTTACTTTCTCTATTCACTCTAAAGAACCTGTAAGTAATGATATTGCAGGAGCAATGTTAACTGAGAACTTTTCCCTCAGTCTTGATAGTTTTACCGCCAGATCTGGTAAAGCTCATTATTGGATGCCCTGGGCCAAGGTTATTTCAGATAAGAAAATAATTTATTGCTTAATTCAGCAGTTAGAGATTTTAAAGTTACTTGTCTTGGGGGTGCTTCGTCCCCCAAGAACAATATGTGTGAAATGCCTGGGCAATGGTTAAGTGATGTCTTCATCATTCTCACAATATCTTTTACAAAGCCGACATTGCTTGCTAATGCTTTTTTTTTTTTTTGAAGATTACAGTGTTTAATGTTTATCAAGTTACATTTCTATAACTAGCAGGATGATAGGTGAGTTACTCAGACCACATTCTTGGGAATGTTTATTGGGTGATCCCAAGTACACTGCAAGCCAATCAACTTCCAGCATTTCCTGACTTTGTGCTTTCTTCATTCCCACCTTTGCCCAAGTCATCTGGTTTCTCCTGGACCACCATTGTGCGACCAATGACGGAAAGTTCCCCTGAGAGTGAGATCATAGAATCTTCAATAGACACAATGGCCTCACCATTTTTGCCAGCAGTCACATTGCCCAGGTCTCCAAAATGCCTCTCTTCATCCTTGGGCCCACCATGTCTTTTGGATTGAGGATTCAAGTGAGGGCTTGCACTGGTACGCCTTGTGTATTATCTACAAACTGATGGACATGGAATCCATGGTCGCCTTCAGCCAATCCTGTAATGCTCCCCTTTACCACAACTGGTCCATTACCACAACTGGTTGGAATGGATGGTGCCCTGCCCCGGGCTGTCACCTGTCAACATGCACACTGCCTTCCTCATCATGACTCACAGGGGACAAGAACTGGTCCAGGCTTTGAGAAACTAGAGAGAAGAAAGAACCACTGTGGTAGATGGCAGCACAAACTCCCCTCCACTCACTTTTTTTTTTTTTGAGACAGATAGAGTCTCACTATGTTGCTCTTCGTAGAGTGCTGTGGTGTCACAGCTCACAGCAACCTCAAAATCTTGGACTCAAGCGATTCTCTTGCCTCAGCCTTCCAAGTATAGCTGGACTACAGGCACCCACCACAATGCCCGGCTATTTTTTGGTTGCAGTTGTCATTGTTGCTTAGCTGACTGGGGCCGGTCTTGACCCCACCTGCCTTGGTGCATGTGGCTGGTGCCGTAACCACTGTGCTATGAGTGCTGAGCCTCCCCCTCCCCTTTTTAAAATATGATCATTCCCAAACACTAATGCTTTTATGTGAACGTGGCCTCTGTTGGGAAAACGTGAAGATGGGTGTGTCCTATGGCTGAGTAAGGTGGGATAATGTGAGATATAAGGTGGGAAGCTGGAGTTGAGAACAAAAGAAATCCTGAGAATTTAAATCCCTAGAGTTAGCAAAAACTCTTGGGAGAACTTCAGACTTTCAAAGCCTATATAATTGATAGGTCAAAGGTGTGAATTGACCAGAGGGGTAAAGTAGCAGTCCCCAAACTTTCTGGCACAAGGGACTGGTTTCATGGAAGACAATTTTTCACCTGGGATGGGAACTCCCAGGAAGGATTAGCATTTCGTCAAAGGCAGCTGTGGTTTTTATGCTCGCTGAGGGCAGTTCAGGGCTGCAGTGATTCACTCACTGACCATGGACCAGATTAGTAAGAGAGTTCGGGATACCTGTAGAATAGCCCCTCAACTCTGAGTTATCAGCCACAGTCCTGTTTTACATATCTCTGGGCCAAGGCTTCCCCTTGGGTTAGGGCTGGTGGGGAGAACAAGGCTCTGAGCCTGTGAAAGACTCAAACCACATGCTGGAACCCCAGCTCTGTCCTCAGGGGCAGGATCCCACATGGTCGAGCACACACGCTCTTCCTCTTCTGGAAAGCTGTCCCCTTCATCAGAAGAGGGTACAGACTGAAATAGTCAATTGACCGTGACATACAGAAAACCCTTTTTAAAATTTTCAAAGAAGGAAAAAAACAGAAAATATTTTTTATCCACTTTAAAGTGAATAAGAAGATGGGTCACAGAGCTCTATTCATTCATTACAGAATATCAGATTACTCATGAATAATGAACATCTGCAGCTTGCCTGGGAGAGAGAAGAGTGAGAATTGGGTCTCAGCCACTCACTCCAGGCTTTCAAGATTATGCAGAGTAATACAGACAAGTAAAGGTATAGTATTTTTTTTTTTTTTTTGAGACAGAGTCTCACTTTGTCCTCCTCAGTAGAGTGCCATAGTGTCATAGCTCGCAGCAACCTCAAACTCTTGGGGACAAGTGATCCTCTTGCCTCAGCCTCCCTAGTAGCTGGGACTACAGGTGCCCACCACAACACATGGCTAGTTTTTCTAATTTTCCTTTTTAGTAGAAATGGGGTATCAGTTTTGCTCAGGCTGGTCTTGAACTCCTGACTCAAGTGATACACTTGCTTCAGCCTGGCAGTGTTAGGATTATAGGTGCCTGGTCAAGGTGTAGCATTAAGGGCTAAGTTTCTGTCCCATCAGGGTGTGGCTGTCCACAGGCTAACTTTGATCTCACTTTTCCACGAGGACCCAGGTCCACAATCTCTGAAGACATCAGTTCCTAGAGCTAGCCCCTCTTAGAAGGTGGAACCCTTCAGAGGGGAGGCCCTCAGGAAGCCCGTTCTGCCCACTCAGTTGAATGAAAGCATCACAGAGGCACCGCTAGGGGCAAGTGGAATGAAATACATTGGAACTGCCACTGGTTTTGGAGTCAGATTCTGATTTGGGACAGCTGTTTGGCTTTCCCAGGCTTCAGGCTCCACCTCTGAGGTGATATCTTTCTCCACAGCTCACAGGGTTGCTGTGAGGATCACATGAGGCAATGTCTGTGAAAAGGCTCAATGTCTGTGAAAAGCGCCAATGTCTGTGAAAAGCCTCACTGTTTTGGTCCAGGACCGTCTCCCCTTACATTTGGTGCTTTCAGAGTTCAGTCTCCCATAAGGACCATTCCAGTCAGCCTCTGTTTTCACCAGCTCTTGATTTCTCAGACTGGAGACACCGACTGAAAGACTCTAGGGTCTTTCTAAGGGAATAAGCTTTCCTGAGGAAAGGCCATTGCTCTGTATCCCTCTTCCTGGGGCTGTTTAGTTTCAGGGCCCATTGCAGCCTGAGGTTGACGTGGGAGGGGAACCTTGGGAAGGCCGCCTTGGGGTGAGGCTAAGGGAAGTTAGTGCAGCCGGGAGGTGGGGGGACGTGGCATGCTCCTGCTCGGCCTCGCGCCTCATCCGGCTCTTTTGACTTCAGCTTGTTCCTCTTTTATTCTGCAGCGACGTGGACAAACTCCGTGTTACAGGCAGTTGGAGGCAAGTTTTCTCAAGAGCCCTGCTCTGAGTTGTGCAATGTAGAGGCCGTGGAAGCTGACAGACGTTCTGCTGTCTGGGGAGCCTGCGGAAGGTGCTCAGAGTCTTGGCTCATGCCCTTCCTCTGAAGGGGTCTTCTCAAGCTCTGCCTTCGATCTCTCGTCAGACTCTCAGAAGACCCAGAACTAGCTCCACTCTGAGAGTTTCACCTCTGGTTTCCACCCTCTCACGGAGTTCTACGGTGGCCCTCAGCTGACTCTATTGTGTCTTCTCTGTGGACTCTTTTTTTTTTTTTTTTGTGGAGACAGAGTCTCACTTTATTGCCCTCGGTAGAGTGCCGTGGTGTCACACAGCTCACTGCAACCTCCAGCTCCTGGGCTTAGGCGATTCTCTTCCCTCAGCTTCCGGAGTAGCTGTGACTACAGGCACCCACCACAACGCCCTGCTATTTTTTTGTTGCAGTTTGGCCAGGGCCAGGTTTGAACCTGCCACCCTCAGTAGATGGGGCCGGTGCCCTACACACTGAACCACAGGCGCTGCCTCTATGGACTCTTGAGAACCTCAGTTACCTTTGTTGCCTCTTTGCCTGGGGACCCCATGGAGGTCCATCTTCCCTCACCGAATTCTTACCATTTCCTGCCTCTCATTGTACCTTGTTTTCTCCAAACACCTCCTTGCCACTGCTCTCAAACCCATCATTGGTTTCCCTTTGTGAAAGTTAGCTTGGCAAAGCTCAATTTCACAAAAGTTTCTGAGCGTTGTTTTGTTTGAGACTGCAACTTTCCTTTCTTTATTTGATGGAAGGGAGGTTTCAGATTTCTGCTGTTTGGCCTGTTACAGGATTATCGCCCTCAATTACTTCTTGGTTGAGTCCCCTTACCTAGGAAATCAGCTGACTAATTCCAAGAAATTGGTAGCAAAGGAAGTTGGGTGGCACCCGGAAGAAAGAAGTACAAACTCAGCAGACAGTGTAATTGCATACTGTAGCCAAATCATGAGCAAACTATAGCCTGGTGTTGGACTCCCACCAAGGAATGAATAAGGCTGCAATAAGCAGTATTAAGGATAAAGATCTTAGAGGTATCATAGTTTATAAAGAAGTGTCAACAATTTAAGTATTGGCAAAGAAGAAAGAACAAAGAAAAAAGAGCCAAAGTATACACAGATTGAAGAATGACAATCTGTGGCTCTGGTCATTTTGTCTGATGTGTCTTGGGAAAGTTGGATACTTTATGAAGTCACCAGCTTGGTCCTGATTGTCTTGGGTGGAAGGCGTCTTTTCCTGCAGCCGTTGGCTTCAGAATGATTCCTTGTCTATCTCTGCTTGTGGTCTGTTAGGACAGCCTTCCAGTGATGCTGGAGAGGCTATGTCTTTGCTCGTATCTGGGAGGATTTTCTGTTGTGTTAGTTGTTATTAGTACCTGGTAAGGGCCTTCTCACTGAGTCTCCTCAATAGCCTTTCTCTGATGTCTGATCCGGTGACAAAAAACAACAACAAAAGGAAATTTGTGTTAAAGTTATTCAAGAGAGTGCCAGAAAGATGGTAAGTTAAAAGGAAACTCTGTTATCTGGGCACAAAAATCTTGGTCTTTTTATATCATCTATATTACAATTTGCAGAGAAAGATGTATAAGCCCCCCTTTCCAAATAAATCTAATTACATGGAATATACCATGAAATTTGCCTTTTTATTATTTATAGAATTTTAAAAAATATTAATATGCCTTTATATACGCAGATATATAAATACACATATAGTAAAATTAATTTTAGTTTTCAGATATAATTTATCTCAGCATGTTGAAGCAAATGTACATGTTACATTGAGTTACCATTTTAATAAGGTAATAATCCCTTAACAAACCGTTTTATCTTGCATACACATTCATACTTTTCTGTAATTATGGGTTGAGCATCCCTAATCTGAAAATCCAAAATCTAAAATGCTCCAGATTCTAAAACTTTTTTTTTTTTTACAGTTTAATGTATTTTAATAGCAAACTTACAGGAACAGCACAGAAGACAGACAACATTAAAAACATGTACTTGCATGTAGGACAACTCAGTTAGAGTTGTATAGAAAAGTATAGCAAATGGATGGAATCTACT
>CAUYON010206793.1:0-41446 GCA_963573935.1 Arctocebus calabarensis | reverse complement strand
TTATATAGTGATCAAGGAAATGCCATGAAGGATATCTGTAACAGTATGATCAAAATATTTCTGAATGTATATGAATCGTGCCCTGTGATTGCACCAATGTACATAATTATGATTCAATAAAATTATTAAAAAAAAAATGTGGCTGGGTTCCCCTCAATTTATTTTTTAAAGAGAGAATGGAAGAAAGAAAGAAAAGTGCGTTGGAAGTGGAAACTGCCATCATTGTCAGGGAGTAGGACGAAGGGAGACACTTCGGTGACAGGTGCCGGCAACGTGGGATGTACAAGCTTGGTGTCGGCTGCTTCCTGCTGTGGAGTTAGGGACAACTAGGGAGGTAAATCTGAGTGTCAGTGACTATCCCTGCCAAATGGGCGCTAAGGAGCTCGCTTTCACAACATTTGGAAAATTAACTACGAAAGTGTGCACTAAACAGCAAACTCCCAAGCACTCCACCAATACCATGTCTGTCATGATCCATCTGTGGCCATTATGGGCAAGTTTTTAAGGGAAATGTTTGAAAGAGCAGGGGCATAATATGAAAAATATGAGTACCTAGGGCTTCTGTGTTACAGGACCCTGTTAAACTAGAGGACAAGAATATTAAATACTAATGTGTCAAAGCCACACTTTTTTTTGTAGGTGCAAATTCAAGGAACAGAAAAATAAGTCAGAGTGAAGTCAGTGATACCCCTCTATTTTCTGACTTCACAGCTTCCCACAGGAGGAAGGCAGACACTTAGTGACAGACAGTGCATGTTGGGAGAACGGCTTGTTGGGCAGGTTTAATTGCCAAGTGGAAACTGTCAATTGTTACCATCTTATTCAGAACTTTGGCACTGGGAGTTGTTTTCCCTTTCTGCTTCCTCTGTCCAACATCATCCCAAAGTGTGAATGATGATTTTGGAAGTCACCTGGCTGTGATCAACACATCCAATCTGTCCCCAGAGACAATTCCCAAATAAACTCACATGGTCTGTTCAGCATTTATGCTGAATATTTCCTAGAAATGTGCAATGTCTTCACTCCGATGACTCTTGGTCTTTTGATCTATGTCCAGAGGTAGCCTTTTATAAATTCACCTCTCCACTTTCCACTTGGACCTACACTCTTCAAAAGTGTCCCACAGAATGGGAGGTGATTGCAAGTGTGCAGCCAATATCCTTAAAGGGAGTTTTAAGGATACCATCACCTCGAAGAGCTGTGGGTGGAAGTTAACACTGAATTAGGGTCAAATGTTCCTTTGATGTCAGTGGGGAAATTTTTCTATTCTACGTGAGATGTTACAGAACATGTTCCCCCCAGAAAGCTCTAGACTTGGAGCTGTTTTATTATCTGACTATTCTGAATACTGTAAAATGTGCTGTTTCAAGTAACATACATTCTTTTTTGAAGTGCTCCCTAAGTATTTGCAATTAGTATCAGGCCCAGATGTGTCCAAGTGTCAACATAAAGCTCTCCTAGTCACCTTCATTATACAGAATGCAATTAGTGCAGAGGCCTCAGTGCTGAATTTGTCGTAGCAGCCCCACCTGAGAATAACCATTTGCTCCTCTGTTCTCCTGTTCCCCACCTCAATACCCCGCCAAAATGGTGACAAATATTAAAATCTATTCTTTGCGATCCTGAAGTGACTATGAGTAGAACAAACACTTTTTGCTTGAGATTTTGGAATAAGAAGAAGCCAGCAGCAAAGTGGGCTGGAGATGCTGGTGTGGGTAGGGAGAGAGGGCAGCCCTTACTCACTGCTGGTGGGAGGACAAACTAATAGAGCTCTTTTGGGAAGAAGGATGGAGACTCTCAAAGAGCTAAAAGTAGATATTTCATTTGATCCTGCAATCCCATTGCTAGGTATCTATCCAAAAGAAAAAAAAAATCATTTTATCATAACGACATTTGCACTCAAATGTTGATAGCAGCTCAATTCACAATTGCAAAGATGTAGAAACAACGGAAAAGCCCATTGACTCATGGATAGATTACCAAACTGTGGTACATATATAACAGGGAGTACTGTTCTGGCATAAAAAAGATGGAGACTTTGCATCTTTTGTACTTAGCTGGTGGATTTGGAGAACATCCTCCCAAGTAAAACAATTCAAGAACAGAAAATCAAGCATCCAATGTACTCAATGCTATGTTGAAACTAGTAGATCAACAACTACAGGTCCACATGAGAGAAAAACACAATTGAATTCCAGCAGGGAGAAGGGGCTAGGTAAGTTCCCACCCAACTGGTACAATGTAAGGGTATATGGCACACATCCTTGCTGGAGAACTCAACCCAACTTCATTTCGCAAACACAAACAATGCAACAATAGTATATACCCTCATATTAATCCTAACGAAGAAAGAAAGAGAGAGAGAGAGAGAGAGAGAGAGAGAGAGAGAGAGAGAGAGAGAGAGAAAGAAAGAAAGAAAGAAAGAAAGAAAGAAAGAAAGAAAGAAAGAAAGAAAGAAAGAAAGAAAGAAAGAAAATATGAACTGTGGGAAAAAGAAGCCAAGATTAAACAAACCTGGCACTAGAAGTAGTAAAGTTTAGAGGGCCTCAAAGAGAACTTGTGATCCTCAGTGAGCTTTGAAAATCATACGCTTGAAATTCAAAATGCTCTCATTTTGCTTCCTTCTCCCTCCTAGACTTTCAATTTTTAAAAATGGATCCAAAAAGAAACATTGACGTTATAGGTGACACTTCTCAATCAGGGTTCCAGCCTGTGGCTTATTCCCAAGAGAACTTCCTGTGCATCATGAAAGGGAATAAACCTGGTGTGGGGCAGCCAGGGATGGGTCTGGACTAAACTGATCTGTGTTCCTAAGAAAACTGATCACTTTCTTAAGTTCAGAAAAAAAGGGCAAAAACCAAACAAAAAGAGGTGGGTCATTTACCCAAAGCAGCATACACTGGTGAAGGTGGCATAATTCCTTCCTGACCCTTGCAAGAAATCAGTTTATGCCCTGAAGCATGAAATTTGATTGTAATTATTTTAGCTTGCTTGGCTACATATGTTATTGACGATCTTTCCTAAAAATCACCAGCCTTTTAGAAATCTTGCTACAGTACTTGACTCAAAGACCTATAAAGTATACATAATGGAAAATAAACCATGCAGGGTTTCTGTATCGATTTTTCTGTAGAAACTCCACTCTTCCTAAAGAGCAAAATACCAATGATACACAGCGGCAGCACAGGAAATAAGACTAAATTTACAAATGTCTAAATATTTATGAAAGATGCAAAGTTCACGAGTTAATCAACTGCCTGAAAATCTCAGGTATGTTAGAACACCCCAAGTTCGAACAGAAACTTTACCCTTAGTTGATACATCCAAAGCCATTTTGTTTTGCAGGTACAATGAAGTGATGAGTTAATCATCCAGGTGATACAGGATTCCAAGTAGATTGTTGGAAACATAAATTAGATGAACACCCCAACTGGTACCCAGAATTTGTTAGAGTTTTTAATATCTTTGCAATTTCTTGCTTTCCCTTCCTGCTGAATGAATGAGTACACATGGTAGACATCTACTTAAGGCATCTATCAATCAAATAAGCCAGACAAAACCAGATTGTAGCTTCCTAAGGCCTCTGGATCCCTGAATTGGAAGGGGAAGGTTTGTGGTGTCTATGGATTTGGTTGCAAAATAAGTCACCTTCCCCGCAGTGTCTTCATACAGTCAGAAGATCTTCCTGGAAGGGAGAAAGAGTTCCTTTTTTTTTTGATACAGGAACTACATGGCAGCATGGAGACTCTTCCCATCCCTTCAGAGTAAGAAAACATAGCGATAAAATTAAATCTCGATTATACCTCCCCTCTCCACATGAATGTCATGTTAAAAAAGTTTAACTCCAAAGTTCAAATGGCTTTAGGTGCATTTGTCTGTTTCTCTTCATGCTCTGCTTCTAAAGATTTAATGCAAATCTACTACCTGATGTGCAACTGGCTACAACTGGGGGCACAGACATGAGTACCTAGCAGGTGGAACTTCATGTCACCATGTGAGAACAATGTCTTAAAAAGGAATAATACAATTAATTGTTGACTGTCCTTGTAATAAGTATGAAGAAGTAACAGTGAAGGCTGTTCTCTAAGGGAACAGCCAGAGAAACTCAGCCCCAGATGGTGGCTGAGAGTGAGGGCAGGTCTCCTTGAGTGGGGATTTCTGAAGTGGGCTTTGGAGCACCAATAGGAGCTAAGTAGTGAGGTGGGAAGGCAAACACGCTCAAGGAACTGCTCTCTCAATCAAGGGCATTTAAGTCTGCTTGAAGGTCACAAGTTTTCGTTTGAAGAACACGTCAACTTCAGCACCATAATGTTATGTCAATCAGGTTGATAAAAATATCTCAGATTGCATGTGAAGCCCCCACACTGTACCCCATGGTTGAACTAATGTACACAGCTATGATTCAATTAAAAAAAAAAAAAAAGAAAGAGAAAGCACGTAACAGAAACCTGTTTTGTGAGTTACTACAAAGACACGTCTAATCTCAGGGCTTCCCTCTGGCTCTTTCTGACTCCACAGTGATTTTTCTGTAGGTTTGGGTCCCATGGCCCATGACTTGGCTCTGGCTGGGCCTTAGGAAATCCTCTGGGCATGAGATACAGTTCTCTAAAGCACAGCTCAAACCGGGCTCATGTCGGAGTGAGGACGTTAGGATATGAAGAGGTGGGAGAAATATTTTACCAGATGTGACAATACTGAGAGAAGAGGATGAAAGAGAAGTGACAGATGTTGAGGAAAAAGGGAATCTCTTCTGAAGATGTTTCCTACATTGTTAATAAAAGACAAAGGCACAAAATGCCTGAAGGAGTGACTAAACTGATACTGGATACTGGATCCTGATACTGGATACTCCAGGCAGATACTGGAGAGGAGCCCGGAGAAGGCACACACATGTTGGTTTGTGAGGGCACCATGATTCCTTCTCCCCTCCATCACTCCCACCAGGGTAAGCTCGGCCACTCTCACTCCTTCTCGCAGGGGAAAATTTTCCCCTGCAGCCTGAATACCACCAAGTTAACCTGGCTTATGAATACCAAGCTGGATCCTGTATATTTAATACATCATCTCTAAGGATAATCATTCTGGAATCAGAACTAGTTTCTGTTGTCTAGCTCCGCTTGACAATGATTTATGAACCAGAAAACAAGACAGCTTCATTTTCATAAAGCAAATGGAACCTTCTGGACCAGGAGGAGCCAGGAAACTTGTTTTGACTAGGAGACTGAAACAAACATGACATAAAAGTCAATACAACTGCACCACTGGGTTCTCATCGTACAAAATCACTTTTCCCCTCACTCCAGCAGGATGACAATTGAAATTTTGCATTACCCAATAGCAGTTTTTATTTGCACTAATTACCCACCTGATGTGATGATGAAGGAAGCAGGACAATGAAAATAAGCACGTGACAATCATCTCTTAGAAATGTCAGTGTCATCCAGAAATCAAAGCATACAAAATATTTCAGAGGAAATATTATACAGTTTCTATTAAAAACCCTTTGGTGTCTTAACTTACAGTGTGGGCATAATTTACCTTTAGTAAAAATCACTTATAATGAGAACTTGCAAAATACTTTAATATTGAACATGAATTATACTACACACCTTAAAAACAATCTTGTGCTCATAAATGTGCACAATCTATGTGTAATTACAGCTAGAAACTTTTTTGCTCATTCACATGGTGGGGGAGAGTGGGTAACATATCAGAGCAAGACAGAGGAAAAATCACTCTACTTCAGACCTGAGTGTGAACAACTTATTTCTGGCATCTCTTTATCTTCTCCATGTATCAATTTCTCAATTTCTGTAAAAAAGGTGGAAGGGGGGATAACAGTGATGTGAGCCTCCTGGAGATGCTGAGAGAGAAATCAAGGAGATGCTATGCTCAATCTGCCTTGCACCGCTATGATGGGCCATTCAGTTCAGCAGAGGTCACAGAGTTCCTGCCACCTGCTTTCCATTTTCTTTTGGAAAATGAGACAAAATTAAAAACTATTAAAATGGCATCAACTATTCTAAAAGGCAAGAATGAGAAGATGCATCTAAAACTCCCACAATTCTAAAAGAATGGGGTCCTATAGTTATGTCATGACCACACCTAGAAATGTGATGGTAGAGTCTTACATGTCTGAATTTTGAAGACCGATCTTTGAAAATTGCCTTAAAAGGACACAGGAATATAAAACAAGGGGCATTTTAATGGACTGCATTTGGCAAATTTACACATTCAAATAATTTATGTAAAATCATAATGTACATGTGTACCCTTAACTCTTAAGCCTATCAAGGAATTATTATAGAGAGCACAGGAGCACTCAGATAATTGTTACACATATTAAAGAATCTGTCTAGCTTTGATTTAAATCTAATATGCTACAGAAATACATTTCTATTTTATGATAGAAATCTATTACAATGATTTAGAAGGATGCCTGTTTTTGCTTACACCAGAATACTGGATGGGCATTGTCAGAGATTTATTTATTTATTTATTTATTTATTTTAGTGAAAACAGCAGAAAGGAGCAAAGATGTGTCTTCAGAGTCGCTTCTGTCTTTGAAGTGTTACATTTTTGAATTTTGAAGTTTATACTCAAAAGATGCATAAATTATACATGTGCATTTTAAATAATTTGCTTTTAATAAACATCCTTATACATCCAGTGTTAAGAAATATATCATTTCTAATGTTTTAAGGAATCCCTTTACCCCCACCCATTATATTCCCATCCCTCAGCCCACCCACTCATGGTACCACTATCCTGAAAATATATATATATTTTTGAGACAGGGGCTTGCTTTGCCACCAAAACTAGAGTGCAGTGGCATTATCATAGCTCACAGCAATCTCAAACTCTTAGACTTAAGCAATTCTCCTGTCTCAGCCTTCTGAGTGGCTGGGACTACAGGTGTGCACCACTACCCCTGGCTAATTTTTCTATTTTGGGTAGGCAGGGATCTCACACTTGTTCAGGCTGGTCTCGAACTTTAAGCAATCCTCCTGTCTCCGGTCTCCCAGAGTGCTAGGATTGCAGATGAGAGCCATCATGCCTGGCCACTATCCTGAATTTTGTGCTAACAATTTCATTTCCTTTTCCACACATTTTGTTCACCTTCATCTGGATCTCTCATCAATACAAAATTTGCTAGTTCTAGATTTGCTAGTTCTTAAATTTTATGTAAAATTTATTTGTATGTCATTTCTCCATCTTCTACTTTTGCTCAACAATAAGTTTTTGTGATTCATGGATGTCATACACATAGCTGCTCATTCCTTTCCTCCAGCACACAGTTCCTGTTCAATGAACATGCCACAACTGAAGTTTTAATTTCCTCATGGATGATTATTTGAGTTGGGTCCACGAAAGAATTTCATTTCTGTAGATATACCTCTCAAAGTCAACTTACAGTGTTGAAGGGTACATATATTGCCAAGCTATTAGATCATCTCACAACTCATGTTCAAGATATTTACCTCAGTTTATTTGCCTTTCAGCAGCAAGTTGGACTCCCATTGTTCTATGAGATCTGACAGTGAAGTTCACAAACTCATCCTAGAGAAAGTGCTACATAACTCATTACTGAATAGCACTACAGTCATCTTTGGAGTACTCCCTGTGGCCATCTGGTGACCATAGCAATATTCAGCAATGTACATGTTCTAGGACAAGTTTGTGAACTTAATTGTTAGATCTGATACATCTTCACCAAGTCAATATAATGGGCATCTTCATTGAAAAAACAAATCAACCAAGGAAAAATAAGTCATCAAGGTGAGATTTTAATTTTAAAATAAGTTGTTATTAAGTCTTCTAAACATAGTAGCATTTAATTAAAATATCCTTAGTTAATTAACTCAATATTTGTGTTTTTGAGCACAAAAGGTTCAAGATGGTTGGCCAGGGTTTTGCCTTAGCAACTGAAAACATCCTACAGCTTCTAGAGTCTCAAAAATGGATGGGGAGGTGAATTTGAACATGAGACAGAGGACGAATAAAGAGGTTCCCTCTTCTCCCTGTCTGCCTCCTTTGGGTTTGATGTAACTAAAACACAGTGGTTTGTGTCAAACAGGTGTGTCTAGGAGGGGAGGCTCAAAGAGTAAAATTCTGGTTATAATGATTAAAGAAGACCAATGAGGTAATGTTGAAATTTCCTTCTACCTCTAAATACTACTTTAATACTGTCATTGAATGTTGTTTTGCTTTTTTTTTTTTTCTTTGAGACAGAGTCCCTATCCTATGCTCTGAGCCGAGTGCAATGGTGTCATAGCTCGCTACAACCAGGATGTGGGCATCCTGCTGCCTTAGCCTCCAGAAGCCGCTGGGATTACAGGCGCTTGCCACAGTGCCTGGCTGGGTCTTTCCATTTTTTTAGGAGTCAGGGTCTCATCCTCGCTCAGGCAAGTCTCAAACTCCTGAGACCAATCAAAGGCTATTTTCTCACTTAGGATCCAATGGCATAAACCTGGCAAATTTATGGGCTTAAATAGGTCAAATTCTTAATGATTTCTAGCAATAAATAGACTAAATGATTTTATGAGTAGCCACGTGGCTGCCGGGGAACAGTCCCATGTCAAGAGATATTACAACCCTACTCATGTTAACGAGACTGTATGAACAAGAGCACTTTGGCAGGACGGTTCCTCAGCACATCAAATTAATGGTTTTCCTTCAGATCCTGAGGCATAAAGTCATCAAAAAAGGTTAGGTTAGGTCCTCATGTGGTGACCAGACCCCATTGAAAAATACACGATTCGATCATTTCTATCCTAAGAAAAATCAGCCTTAGTTACTACATAATGAATCCATCATAAGCTATTATTGTACCGACTATAAAAACAGACAAAAATATGAGTTTGACCCCGCCCAGTTTTCATGTTCGGAAGATAGAGAGGTGGTCCAAAGTGTGAATCGTCTTTACACCTAAATTAGTCGAATGAAATAGTGTAGAATTTAGGTGAGTGTTTCTAAACAAACTAACCCCAAACTATTAGTAAATTGAGGAAACCAAACAGCTAAACTTGACAGAACCACTTGGTGAAGTATGTCCTGGCATTTTTGCATAACAAAGGAACTTGAAAATCATAACTAAGGAACTTAAAAATCATATGCAAAGATGAGGATAAAAGTCCTTGGGTTATTTTTAATCTACTTATTCCCAAAATAATTATTTTTAAGTATCTAATAATAAATGTTTCCGATTCATTAAAATAACTTGCTAATAAACGTCCAGGACTGTTATCTATTTGCCAATATGTGGTGCTATTGTCAAGGGATCGTTTGCACGTGGTCCTGCTGTCAGGGCACAAGCAGGTAAGTACGTTAACAAAGAAAGTCCTGGACTGGATTAATCTGAGATCGAGATGGCACAGCGCCTCCCATCTGGTGTAAGTTTGTTTCTGAGCAAGTAACCTAACCTGGTCCTGGGCCATTAGGAATAGAATTCTCCATATGCGATAGGGGAAATGATAGATTCACTTGTTCCACTTTTCCAATCAATATTATCAATTAGCTACTGTGTGTCAGGCCCTGGCTAAACATAGAGATTTTCACCAAAAGGAAAACACTCCACAAACCTCTGGATTTCTCATTTGAGATTGGAGGACAGGGAATAGGGAACCCATCCCGTGACCTGCAGCTGAATATACTTTTGAGCGATGTGTAGTAAACATTGAGGACATCACTTACATGAGGTTGAAGTTTCGCCAGCACTCCAGAACTGAACCAAATTTTGCATTTGACTCTGTCTTGTAAATTATAAAGCAATTTGAAGTTTGGAGGATAATAACAAAATCCCCTTTGATTATCCGTGTATATGTGTGTGTCCCTTTTTATTTTTCATATAGATTTAATGCTGGTGTTGACAATAATTGTATTTTCATGATCTAGGGCATATATGATAATATTTATAATGTTTTTAAATGTATGTCTTGTTTGAAAACTGAGACAGAAGTGAAGTTTATCACTTTATTACACTCACAAAGCAATAATTTGCTTATTTCTGAAACTTAGAACACTGATAAAACCCTCGTACTGTTGAGTCAACTCCCAGGATTTCTGTCTCTGGGTTTACATTAGCAATGTAGATAGACATTCTTAAGTCAATATGCTCATCACTGCAAGCAGGAAAGAGCCTTGCAGGATTTGCCCAAAATAAACGTGGGTCCTTTTGAAATGCACCATGAACTACCAGAACAGATTGTAATTTAGGCTAGTTTACAGAACAGGGAGACATGTATGTGCAGAAATTTCAAAGGCGTCTGATTTAGGCCTTGCCTGTCTGCAAAGTTCTTGTAAAGTTTTGGTTCCGGCCCGGGCCCCTCTCTCCTGCAGG
This sequence comes from Arctocebus calabarensis, assembly GCA_963573935.1. Taxonomy (NCBI): domain Eukaryota; kingdom Metazoa; phylum Chordata; class Mammalia; order Primates; family Lorisidae; genus Arctocebus; species Arctocebus calabarensis. Next base: position 31,107 of record CAUYON010206793.1, on the reverse strand, counting down.
TGGGTGCCACAAGGAGGACAGGCTGCAAAGTCCACTGGCACCGATCATATGACTGGAGCAGGCAGGCGGTGACATTACCGTAGAAAGCCATTCACTATGTGCTTTCAATATTCTCTAAAAGGGTGGCCCACCCCTAACTACATATTCATACCTATTTACTTGATAATCAATAAAGGAAAATGGCTGCATTATTTTGATTAAAATAGCAACTCGACGTGCTAGTATAGAATCACATTGAAGAAGCCAGAAAAGGGGAGATAGCAGTTTGTGTTACCCTCCAGCCTATGATCTATGATATTTTCAGGCTTTGAGGAGAGCAGACACATTAAGAAAATAGTGCTAATGATATTAAAGTACTTTACAAGGCTTGTTACTAAGAGCTGACAAACCTGTCAAGTGTATAATGTAGGAGGCTATCGTAACGTCCTCAGAAAACCATACCTCTACCCCATTTCACTGCAATCTCCTAATAATGGAGCTGCTATAAATTCTACCCAGCAATGGGACAGAGCCATGGCTTCTCACCCCAATGTGAGGACATGATAAATATAAAAGAAAATGGCTGTCAGTTTTGGCGCCCGAACCTTATTACAAAGTCTTAATCTTACTGGCCTCAGCACCTTTTATCACCGCCTTGTTATGAGCTGATGGCTTTTTTATTTGCTGGGAGATGGAGGATGTGTCATTTGATGTCCTTTTATGTAGCCACTGCTCTGTCCTCTCATGAAAAAAAAAACATTTTATATGTTTATTACAGTAACCGATTAAATGCAAGCCTTGTGCTGTTGGCTCAGGTACTATGGGCTCAGGGTTTAACAGAGTCTGGATTTAGATACATCATTATGAGTATTTATGTGAATGGGGCTCAACTAGGAAATTAATTTTTCTCAGCCCTGGAGAGAGAGCATTTGCAATATTCATAATGGTTTATTCTTGTTATTCTTGTTGTTGGGATTGGTCATTCCCAGTCCCAGGTCTGCCGGAAATCCCAGCGCTCACTTTTCTTCTTCCTTTAAGCTGTGAGCTTGTGAGGAAGGGGGCCTTATAAACACAGCCCAGCTCCAACTCGGCTCAGGTTCAATCAGCTTGATCCTTAAGATGAGATAAATCGCAATTATCTAAATATTAGTCTGGAAATCTCAGAGCTCACTTCCCATCCCCTTCATTTATGGCAAATGAGAGTCGGAGCCTCACTTGGAGCACTGACCCCGCCAGAACGTTTATTCACCGGAGCTGCTGCAAAGTGGCAGCCGGGGACCCTTAAGGGGACCTGACATTGATGGGCTGGTTCCAAGCTGTGGCCCGAGACGCCATCATAAGATCTTATCTTCAATTTGTGTCCGTAAAATGCGATGGCCCAGGTATGAAGGCACAGCGAGCTTTGTCCTGTGTGTTGTGCCCGCCAGCTGAGGCTCAGACTTCAGAGAGGGAAGTCCCCAATTTCCTTCAGTGGTGGGACTCGCGTGGCATCTGCGTCCCTCTGAGCTGGTGCTCAGGGCACCTTTCCCTTCATCCAGGGCTTTTGCTTTCTAAAGTCAAAGGCCAAGGAGGCCCCGAGATTTATTTCCCCATATGTTGTAGGAAATCGCCAAATTGATTGCTCCAACTGTTTGCTCTCCGTACCGTCCCTCTCCGAGGCTGCATGTAAGCGAAGCCAGCAGAATTGGTTTGAAAACAAAAATTCAGTTATACGACTGAGACTTCCTTTAATTGCATCCCACCAAATAACTGATTTGACTGTGTTCATAACGTAATGAATTATTTATTTTAATAAAGGGACAGAATAGTAAATCAGGCATTGTACAGAGGCACGAGTCACATTTCCTTTTTATTTATTATATTGTTAGAAATTGCCAGAGTTATATGCGGGAGCCCATTTTGTTTCAAAATCCAGTTCTGAACTATGAGGAGATACGGAAATATCTTGCATTCTTTTCTTTGAAAACAAAAAGAATTGGGGTGTTTCCCTTTCCTGAACGTGCCTGGTGGGTGATAGTTAAAAATCTCCTTGACTTTTCGCTTATAATTTTCTGTCAAAGAAATATTTGTGCTTAAAATGCAGCTTTGGCACCAGTGGGCCCTGAAATGACCCCTCCTATGATTGTTCCTGTAATAAGCCATCCGTGATTTGCCACTATCCGACGGGGGGAAAAAAAAACCTGATGAAAAACCTAATACATTGGAAAAGGCAAATTGCATGTCTAGAAATTTAATTAAAAAAGAAATAACCCTCCCTGTATAAAGGTTGGCAGTCCCCTTCACAAGCTTCCTCAGACTCTTCTCTTTCCAAGTACAAAAAGTACTCACCAGTGATATCCATACGTGCATATTAATGAGAAAAGGCAGTCAGTTGCAAGTAACCCAGAGGTGCTTGGCCCCTGAGACGGGGTGAACAGGTTAACTGGCCTATAACTTGCAATCTAGCCTCTCATTGACTCACATTGCACCTTCTTCAATCTACTTGTGAACCAGTAATGACAACATTCATGCTCATAATGAGAGCATTTCTTCATGTCTGCATCACATGGACCATTTTGCAAAGCTTTTTGGGTGTATCTTTGTTTCAGATCATCCTCAGAATCGCCCTCCAAGGTAGCTAGGATAAACATGAATATGTTTATTTATCAGATAAGAGAATTGATACGAGGGTTGCCTGATAGAATCCAAGAGGCCCGGTTATGTTGGAATTTCAAATGAACAACAACGACTTTTCTTGTAGTACAAGTATATTCTGAATATTACTTGGGGTATCTTTCATACTAAAAATCATTTATTGTTTATCTGATATAGAAGTTCAATCGAACAACCTTGGATTTTTAATTTGCTCGATCCAGCACCCCTAAGGGAGACACGGAGAACCATTTGCAAGTTCACACAGTAATAAATGGCAGGGTTGCTTCCGGACACTGTAAGAATCGCCAACTGTAAGATTTACATGCATTGTCTCATTTAATCCTGGCAATAGGAGGTCATTCTCCCCATTTTTCAGATTAAGAAACTGAGGTGCTCAGGGGGTAAGTAACTCGGGGTCTCACAGCTGGGAAGTAGCAGAGTAGAGGTGTAGTCTCTGGTGTTTTCACTATTCTGCCGTGTTTGGGACCTGGAATTCTGGCTCTGCTGTGCAGAGTCCCATCTGATTGCATGTTTCTGGCAGCGGCTTCATGGCTTCCAGACTAAACTTTGCAGATCTCCATGCAGTCACTGGAGGAAGATCTTCCGCAGATGCTCAGTTTACCCTGGAGTGTCAGCTTCCCTTAGCAGAACCGTTTATGTGAAATTTTGAGGCTACGGGCATCTGCAGTAAATTGGCATTGCCCTTTTCTGAGAAAGTCAACGTCATCAGGTGAAATCTACTTTCACCAAACGAGACCTACGGTGCGGATTAAGGACTCCCTTAAAGCATGCAGTTGGGGTGGGTGGGGGAAGGAGCCCTGGCAGCAGACTTGCTCTGCAACAGGGCTCTAGAATCCCCAAAGGTCTTCAGTGAAACATTTTTCAGGCATAAAAACAAATTAAAAAAAAAACTCAAAAAAACCAATACATATATTAATTATTGTATCAGAAATCAAATTGCTATTATATATATACTCTCCCCCACATCTAGAAAAAGGTGAGAAGTAAAATGAACTGTAGAAGGAAGAAAACCTGTTGCAGTTTTTCCATCTGTTCAACATCTTCATGCAAACATAGACTTTAGAGCTTTTACCATTCTCCTTCTAAGCTTTCAATCCTGTTTCCTATGGAAACTGCCAACAATAAATGTACAGGGTCACTAGATACCCACACAAGGTAGACACGTGATTCATACTGTTACTTAGCTATTCCTTTGCTTATTTAATGTGCAAATATCTCACCAATTGTTCGATGCATCACTTTCCAAGCCCCCTGTTCCAAGTGCTCTAGTAAACTTTCCAACACACTTAAGTCGTGGCTGCATTTTCTTTCCCTCCTTCCTACCTAACCCTTTAAAGAAAATATGACACTGTCTTGATTTTATGTTGCCTTTTAGGTTTTGATGACACCTGAAAAACAATTTTCCCTGGAGAACCAAACTTTCCTATTCTTAACCGCTCAATGGGATTAAAAGTTAAGATGAAAATCAGCGACCCCTTACCATCTCCGCACTAGTCAAGTGTAAGAGGTTTTAATTACCCTGTTGTGACTACCTTGTAATCACGTGACCAGAACTATGGTTGTGCATTAGCAAAGTGAGAGAACATTGACAACACTGCTAAGTGGCATGTTTTGTGGCTATTTACAAGAAGAAGATTCACTACCTTTTCCCAATTCTGTGTGCAGTATAATTGAATCCAATTTCCTCTGTGAAGTTAAATAAAAATTTTCTATAAATATGCATGACCAGTGGAAAAAAAATGTTTTTAATTCTACTAGTCTCACTCTCTTCCTACCCCTACACTTCCTAAGGTGACAATTTAGCTTGACACTGGAAGCAAGATTCAAGATGGACACAGTGTTAAGGAAGTTAAAGAAGTGTCAGATGGCTCAGCACCTGTAAGGAAAACAAAAGGGAGAGAGAGAGATGGGGGAAAGATCAGTGATATTCTAATCTTCCTTCTTTCAGGTTTTGGCCAAAAGAAAAAAGACAGAGATGTTCCCTGGATACACTGAGGGGAATATGAAGGGCAGAGACCTTTTACCCAGCTCAACATTTGGGAGCCAGAAGGGAGTCACTTCAGAGCCTGCACACACGGCACCTCCGGGCTCCCACCTCACAGTGAACTTGTGATGGTAGCAAAGTTAGAGAAATGGAGGATGTAGCATATATTTCTCAGAAGTCTTCAGTTACACCTAAAGTCAGCCCAGTGTGGAAATACATAGGTGTGTCCTGCAGGGCTGCACAAAGGTAACTAAGTGGGGGACAGTCAGCCTGTCACAGGGCCCCATGGGACTGGGAGATAGCTTGACTTCACAGTAGAAGTTGCGAGATGCACAGCCCAGACCAGGGCCAGCTGAATGATGTGAAGGTGGCTTAGAAAATCTGGTTGCACCTGGATAAATGAAGTGAGGTCAGCTGGGGAGCAGCAGTGATCCCTGAGGAGGTGACTGAGACACACTGCAATTTAGGCCAGACATAGTCTGTGGCTATGAGATGTGTCCTTTGTTCTGAGTGAGGTATCACCTCTCAGGAAAGTCGCCCAGAGCACAACTTGGTGGATAGGCCAGGAAGATTCAGGGACTCTGTCTCTCCTTGAGCCTTTGCAATAAAATACTTGTCCCTAATATGGCCCTTACCAAATTGGGGAAGAGAAAGCAGCATGAGGGTGTTCCCGAGAGAGTAAACATTTTGCCTGGAGCACATCACATGGCCTAAAGAACTGTTCCAGTTGTGCTGTTACACTGAGGTCACCAGATTGTTCTCAAACTTCTGTTTCTTTCTCTTCCATGAAGCAGAAGAAACAAAGACCCATGAGAGAAATCAAGTAAATTCATGCTGTTGCAGGAAGACAAGGCCCAACAGAGAGAAAGAGCACCCAAACACAACGTTTATAAGAGGAACGTTATTCACCAGCTGGGAGTTTACGGCATAGAAGAATTGCAAATGGCCACACTCCCCAACTGGCTTGATCTTTCACTTTTTATCGACAGTCAAAAAGTTCCACCCCACAGGTACTCTTCTCATTGGCCAGTTTGAATCAAGCGGGAGACGCTATTCCAGCCCCTACAGAACTACAGGATTTCACAGATCCAGGAAGTTAAGTTTACAAATTCCTAAGGGCTGAGTTACCATGGAGAGGACCCTGCAAGTGTATCCTTGTGGTCTCCTTGAGAAGACCTGTTCTTCTAGACCTCAGTCTTCTTGGGTATCCTCTCTCAATGCAAAAATAAAGTGTATCAACCCAGCACAGGGGGGTGTTTTCAGCCACAAACATGTTTGTGTAATGTGTGTTAAAAGGAAAACCTTTTAACAAATCAAATTTGAGAGTCTATTTGAGCTCTGACCACAAAAGTGGACAGTGAGTGCTTATATACAGAACAGAGACATCAAGTACAGAAGTAGTGGGATTGACCTTCGCTGGAGTTTTGCCTTATCTGGACATGGTCTGATCAGATGGCATCTTGGGATTGGCTGAAGCTTGACTGGTTGTGAATGGCTTAGACCCAGCTACGTCTTACAATAGTTAGTAATATGGTTTGCATGGTCAGTAACTCCAAATCTCATGCTGAAGTTTGATCCCCAGAGTTGAATGTGGGGCCTGGTGGGAGGTGCTTGAGTGATAGGGGCAGATTCTCAATGAATGTCTTGGTGGCCTTACTGAGTGATTTCTCACTATATTAGTTCATGCAAGAGCTGGTTGTTTAAAATAACCTGATGCCACCTTCTCTCTCCTCTCCTCTCCTCTCTTTCTCTCCCCTCCTCTGCTCTTCTCTTCTTTCTCTATCTTTCTCTCTCTCTCTCCCTTTCTTCTCTCTCCTTACCCTCCTTTGTAACACACCACCTCCCCTTTGCCCTCTGCCTTGATTGGAGGCTCCCTGAAGCTTTCAGTAGAAGCAGACACTGGTGTGATACTTGAACAGCTTGCATAACCTGAGCCCAATAAACCTCTTTTCTTTATAAGTTATGCAGCCTCAATTGTTTTCTTTATAGCAATGCAAAACAGACTAATAGAGTTAGGTTTGGGTTCATTTACATACTCTAAGGTTGTAGTTCATTACCTGGGAACTCAAAGTACAGAGACAGCCTCAGGCTGATGGACTCCTGCTTATTTAATTTAACAAATGCAAATGTGAGTTTCAAAGATGTTGAATTCTTTATGAGCCAAGTGTTGATTTACTTTTGGGAAATGCAGCAGGGTGGACAGTGGGTGAGGTAGGAGATTATACATATTTCTAGATTTAAGAAATATTGTGACCTATGTAGGAGATATTTGGCTTAGAAGTGCTCTGAACTTTAACATCCCTCCATTTTCTCTAGGACTATGCTTACTGGGAATCTCTCACACCTAACCATTTAGACCATGAGTTCTTCAAGATTTTTCATTCCAAGTGATGGGATATCCCAGCTCAAAGCAGCAGTTGGGAAAGGGTCATGTATTATCCTGCATAGCTCAGAGATGGACAGGTGAAGGCTGAATTTCTTGTCTTTCATTTCTGCTCTTCTCTACTCATTCTTCCAAACTGGCTTATTCAGAAATTCCCAGTACTTCCAAGCTCACATCTCTTTGACTACATACTTAACCCATCAGCTATGCCTTAAAAATTCTGGGGGCAACATATCTTTCTGATCTAGCTTGGTATCTGTATTTACTTCTCCTCACTGCTGCAGCAGACTATAACACATGGTAATATGGTGAGGGACTTATCAAAGGAGGCAGAGGGAAGTGGATGCCCTTCTGCACCTGTCCAAGACAGAATGAGAGAAGTTGAAATCACATCTCCCTTATGGTTTTAACAAGAGGAATTTATTATCTTACAGTTTTGGAGTTCAGAAGTCTAAAATGGATCTCTGAGTCAAAATAAAGGTGTTTGCAGAACTTCATTCCTTTCTGGAGTATCTAGGGCAAAATGCCCATTTTCTTGCCCTATCAAATCTGGGGGTCAACTGCATTCTTTATTCATGGACCCCGAGCTCCATGTTCAAAGCCAACCGTTGTCCCTCTTCTCTTCTTAAGTATCCTTGTGATTACATTAGATCTACTTGGACAATTGGACAATTGAGCATAAGCTATTTAAGGTCAGCTGATTATCAGCTTTGATTTCATCTACAACCAAAGCCCCCTTTGCCATATAGCATAACATATTCAGAGTTCCCAAGAATCAGAATGTGCACACCTTGAGGAAGCTATAAGTTTACCTACTACAGTCCTTTGATCCAACCATTTTGCCAAGAGAAGTGAAGCACTGTGATTGACCCAACTTGGATTAGAGTTTTGACTGTATGTCCAGGGGAGCAGTTTGTCTGCTAGCAGCATCTGCGGGAACCACAGATGTGTGCAGGGGAATGTCTGTCTCTATAAGGAAGGAAAGAATAGCTATATAGACAGTACCTGTCCTATGCACACTGATAATTCAGTCTTAGAACAATTGCAGACCACATTGAGGAAATGATGTCTTCAAATGAGGTAACAGTACAAAGCACCAAATGTCGTAGAAGGTCATAAGAAATAAGATTGGAAGTTAAAATAAATTTGCTTTAACACCTTGGAAATATTGATTGGGAGATTCCCTGAGCATGTGATCTGAAGTTGATACTATACTACAATTTTCCAGCTATATCCCTCCAATAGCAAATAACACATGGTAATATAGCCAGGGACTTATGAAAGGACGCAGAGGGAAGTGGATGCCCTTCAATGCACCTATAAGAAGCAGAATGATGAGAGAGAGATTGAAATCACATATCCCCCTCAGTTCTGAAAATATCCCCAGAGAGGTCACACAGCTTAGAGTGGGACTTATGGCCACCTGGCCCAAGATTACTGATGTGACCCTCCCTCGCAGTGGCACTGTCAAGAAAAGAAGACTGAAGACAATCTACCTGGGAGTTGGCTTGAAGAGAGTTATAGGTAACCAAGTGTTTGCTCTACAAACAGAAATATTTGATATATTATTGCAGAGAAAAAATATTTTAAAACCCAGCACTCAATGGGGCAAGAGAAACACGGAAGAAACACTAGGTACAGTTAAGTAAGAACTTCCTGGATGGCCTTTTTAAGGGTATGGGACGCAATTAGGGACGAAGCTGCTGTTGAGAATGGCAGCATTCTTGATTGCATGTGGAAATTTAAGATTTATCTCATTCACCTGACCTCACTCTTTCTGGACAGCTTTTCAAAATGTGTTTTCATATGTTAATCTATTCACTTCTTATTATCATTGTTTGGGGCAAGCAGAGCAATTATTATTGCCCTTCAGTTATAGATTTGTCATTTCATAGGGACTTACAGTTAATATTCTGTCTCTATTTTACTCTATTACAATTTTTCTTTCTTTTCCCCTTGTTTGTTCTTCTCTTCCTTCCCTCCCTTCCTCCCCTCCTCTTTTCCTTTCTTTCCTTTTTCTCTGCTTGCTTTCTTTCTTATTTGCTTATATGCGTCTTTCCTTTCTAAAGTTTATTTCCTTACCACGTGGTTACTTAACAGAAGGTAGAAATTTGCAACTCCTGTGCCTGGAACCATTCTTGGGGAACAAATTCAATACATCTTTTGTAGAAACACAATTCATACAATAATTACATAAATGTTTAAAAAGTCACTCATGAATGAATTGGAAAAATGATGAAACTTGGAAATAAAGGAAAGTTTAAACATATATGGTCTAAGCATATAATGCTATAAATATAAACAATGACTTTAAGATAAGCCCAAGAAAGTAGAAGGAATGAATCAATAATAATAAAAATCATATTGAGTTAAAAATAAAATAGATGGCAACACATCTAAACATGAGAATAAGAGAACAGAAAAACATCTGGCATGTCCAAGCAAGAACAACAACAAAAAAAAAACAGGATGTGCAAAATAAAACAGAAAAACAGCATTAAAAATTATTTTTAAATGATTCTATAGATTTTGAGGAAACTTAAAAATAATTATATGTGAATACTATGTACTTCTTTATGCCAAATTGTACTTCATAGAAAAAATTGGTTATTATCTAGAAAAACAAAGTATTAAGTTTCTAACAAGATCAGGAAAACCAACAATCATTGGTATAGTGTAGAATGAACCACTGATCATTGAGGAAACCTAAAAGCTTATCAGATATCTGTCCTTAACTACAGCTACATGCTTCTGAGACTGAGTTCTATACAATCTTTACATACAGATCTGTGTTATGGGAAATGTCCCAAGACAAGAAAAGAAGAACATCTTTCTTACTTACTAGATAACACTAAAATTGAATAAAGATCACACACACAGAAACAAACTCATTCATTTATTAGAAAGCAAGCTGAAAGCTCAAATATCTATTATAAACAAATGTAAATATAGCTAACACAATCTAGTAGTAGATTAGTCATGGTCAAATGGGGTCTGCCCAGAGATACAAAAATGGTGCAAAATCAGGAAATATACTAATGTAAGTTGCTGGATTAACAAAAGTGAAAATTAAAGGAAAATGTCTATAATAATAATAACTCTTATTGAATACTATACTATGTACACAGCACTGTATTAAGCTCTTTAGCATTCATGAGCTCATTTAATTTTTAAAGTAGCCCAGCAGAGTAGAGACTATTATTTCTTCCACTTTTCAGATGAATAACTAAGGCTGGGGAAAGTTAAGTGGTGGAGCCTGGCAAGATTTGCAGAATTCTTACTCAATAATATGCTCTCTGAATGAACATATTATGTTACCTTTGTGTAAATGACATTTCTGATTTAAATGGAAAACAAGTAAATGATGACAACAAAACATAAATTAAAACAGAAAAAAAATGCCTCAACCTGAAAAGTGGTATCAACCAGAAATTGATAGTTCATACTACACTTAATGCTAGAATATCGGAATCATTCCCAGCCAAATTCACCAAAAAGAAAAAAAAAAAAAGGACAGAGAAAGTGACTGTTATATTAAAATTTATCACTATATTAGATATTCTGGTTAATGCAATAACATGACAAAAAGATTAGACAAATAAATATTAAAATGAAAAAGACAGAAGGATTATAATTTAGAAACACCATGATTATTTTCCTAGAATTTTTAAGAAAGGAATGAAAAAAACCAGTGGTGAGAATAATACAGCCCATAAGATGAGTGTGTCCAGATACAAGATCAATGTGATAAAAGCAATATGCTTCCTTAAGACAACAATAACCAATTAGAAAATATAATGAAATTAAAGGAGGTCAGGTATAATTTAAATAAAAATATTATACCCAGGAATAACATTAATTAGAAATAATGTGAGCAAAACAATAAAATGAAACTTTCTCAGCATAAAAGAATACCCAATTTTTTGCATGTCAGAGAGAAAAGGTCGATATCATACATATATCAATTTTCTGAAATATATCTATAAGTTAAATAGAATTTGAATAAATAATTCAATAGGATATTTAATGGCACTTGAAAAGTTGACTCAAAGAAAACACGGTCAAGAAAGTTTATAAAAGAAGACAGTTAATGAGATCCTATTGTAATATTAGATTGCAAAATACACTGCAAGCCTATAGTAATCAAAGCTCTGTGGTACTCCCAAAGTCAAAAAAATTAATGAAATAGAACATACAGAAAAAGACCTATGTGTAGATGATTTACTTATGATAAAATGTACATTTTAAATTAGTTGGGAAAAGAAAAGCATTTAATAAATGTTTAATTGAAGGATTAACAACTTATTTTAAAAACTCAAGTTAAGCTGGGTGTGGTGGATCACTCCTATAACCCTGATACTTTTCAGGCCAGAGGTTCAAGAGAAAACTGGGCAATATAGTGAGTCCCCAGTTCTAAAAAATTTTTTTAAAAATTAAATGGCCGTGGTGGTACATTACTGTAGCCCCAGCTGCTCAGGAGGCTGAGGCACGCTGATCACCTGAACCCAGGAGTTCAATGCTGCTGTGAGTATCTCTGCACCCTTGCCTGCGCAACAGAGCAAGACCTCAATGCTTAGAAAAACAAGCTGAATGTCTGCTTCACAGCAAAGAAAAGCATTCCAGGTGTATCAGAGAAATACACGTACAAGACATGGACAGCATAGAAACATTTCTGTCAAGGATGAACCACATAGATGATGGTGCTCACACAAAATTGTAATACGTTTTTCCTACATCTTTTCTATGTTTAGATATGTTTAGGTACACAATAGACTTACCATTGTGTTATAGGTACCTGCAGTATTCCACACAGTAACATGCTGTGCAGGCACACAGCCTCGGAGCCATAGGCTAGCACAGCACATACGGCAGGTGTGTGGTAGGCTCTGCAATCTAGGTTTGGGAAGGCACACTCTAGAATGTTCACACAATGACAAAATCACCCAAGGATGAGTTTCTCAGAATGTATCCCTGCCCTTAAACAATGTATGACTATATGAAACCATAAAAATGTTAGAATAAAATTGTGAATAATGTTTTTATAATCTTGAAATAGACATAAACAAAAGCCATAGAAAATGGTCACAGTGATGAGTTAAGGACTACACAGTTCTGGCTAAGAAAAGATACCATGAGACAAAGCACAGGGCCAGTTTGAAAGAATGTGATATACTTAGCCAGGTATTACTCTCTGGAATATATGAAGCACTACTACAAACCATTGTATAAAAAAATAAAATAACTCTAAAGATTATGTTGAATTGATACAACTTATTTTTTTCTTTTGATATTTAATTATATACACTTAACTATATTCTATTTTTTAAAATATTAAATCAGTAAGAATAACACCTGTGAGTGTTTTCTTTCATCTTTCCCCAATTCCTTTCTTCCAATTCCTTCTACCCTTTCATAGCTCCAATGCTCCATTCCCAGGAAATATCAATTTTCTACAATTTTATATGCATGGTTCAAGTCAACTTTTGGCAAATTTGCATACACATTTATATAGATATGCTCTTCTTTGCATATAAACATACAAGTATTGCTTATTGTATTTCATTTTTTTATTTGACATGTCTTAGAGTTCTTTCCACGCCCAGAATTTTTTGTGAGGTGTGTGGATTCTTATGGCACAGATACACCAAGATTTGTGGAACCACTTGCCCACTTGATAGATATTGAGGCTATTTCCAGTGTTTCATTGTTATGAACAAGTCTGACTTGAAAATACTCACCTGTGAATCTTACTGTACCTATAGCAACAGTTCTTCAGATTAAATTTCTAAAATTGAGATTGGTGGATCAATTTACAATGGGTAATGCAAAAGTTCTTGCCAACTCCTATCTACAATATATGATTGTTTATCCTCGCCAATACTCATTTATTAATATTTTGCTAATTATTTTCCATAGGTGAGGCAATAATTAATAATTTCCCCATTTGTTTCTGTCTGATAACTAGTGTTTCATACATTTATTGCCTTGTTTTTTTCCTGTGAATCACTGTTCATGTTTTGTCCACTCTTCTGTGGGGTTTCTTATTGATTTGTAAGACCACTTTCCATACTAGAATATCAGTGATTTATACTCAACTCATTACAAATATTTTGTACAGTAAATTTTTAAAAGCCAATATAAGTTCATCAGGGGAAAAGGAAAATACATCTTATGAAAAAATTGACTATTTAATTTACTCAGGGATGGAGGTAACCAGTTTAATTTTAATCAGTTCAGATAAAAAGATAAAGATTTTATATGTATACAGCCTTGCTCCAATCTGAATGCAAGAGAGCTCCTTCAGGCAACTTGAACTAAGGGTCCATGTCTTTTAAGAGGAGAAGGACGTGGCTGTGGTTGCACATGAGACACCATGCAAGGTCTGCATAATTTGAGCTATTAAAAATACCAAATGCCATCAGTCTGCCGTATTCACTACAATTTCTCTTTGCAGTGTGTGTGTGTGTGTGTGCGCACGTGCATGTGCTTGGAGGAGGGAGGTTTATGTTGGACAGGACATGGAAGGGAAGATGGGAGAGAAGTAAACCCAGGAGCACTCTGCTGTCAGTGAAACCGTTGATGACATCTGGGATCGACAGCTGCCAAAATATTTCTACAAATGTCACAACCCTCAATGGTGACATGTTCAGAAGTATAAACCCAGTGTGTTCTCTCCAATGGTATTAAATCACTTGTTGAGCCCAAGTGCTGGTAGGCAAGATGACTCTTCCCTTCTCCCTCATAAAAATAATTGTAACCTGAGCACTCATAAACTAATTGTAACCTGAGCACTCTGGGAGGCCGAGGCAGTGCATTGCCTGAGCTCAGGGGAACCAGAGCAGCCTGAGGACGAGTGAGACCAGTGGCTACTAAAAATAGAAAAACTAGCCAGGCAGGTGTGGTGGGCGCCTGTAGTTCCAGCTACTTGGGAGGTTGAGGCAAGGCTATCTTGAGTCCAAGAATTTGAGGTTGCTGTGAACTATGATGACTCCATGACACTCTACACAGGGTGTCAGAGTAAGACTCTGTCTTAAAAATAATTTTAAAAAACCTGATGAACCTGAATATGTTTTAATTTTGTTTCTTTTTGTTTTAGGGAAATTTAGTTTATCAGATTAGTTAATTAATACCCACTAGTGATGAGGGAAGTATAAGAATGTGACATAGGTCAATTTGTGGATTCACTCAAAAACTGTTTTTTTGTTTGTTTGTTTGCTTGTTTTGTCATCTAATATGTGCCAGACACAGTGTTGGCACAGGGACTGAGAGGAGAGCAAAGAAATGGACTTGACCTCATGGCATTGACCAAGAGTCACAGGCATCATCTTCTTAGCTTGGTAGGTTTAGATCAGAATGTGGCATCTGCTAGTTAGCAGGAAAGCAATACATGGGTGTTTAGTCAGTCTCCAACTTGGAGATTTAATGAACCAGTAACATCAAGGAGAACAAAAATCACTAGTGAATGAAACTTATTAAATGTCCTCATTTTAATGTTACAGGGAAGGCTACTTTAAAACTATTATCTACTGTCACCATTACTGAATAAATACGGAAGATATCTGAACATTGAAATCTCCTGCAGAAGATGGGAGGAGAGAGAACGCTCTCCAAGCCTGGCCTGTGGCTGCCTCATCTTCTCTTGCTGCAGAGTTGGGACCAGCCAGCATGGGTGTGGTCGCAAAACCTGCTCCTCGACCACTACTCTTTGAGGGGTTCAGATATCTGGACCTGAAGATCAAAAGATTTGCTTTCTGCGTGAATACAATGAAATGGAACTCCCAGTTACTTTTAGGTGATGAGAGACCAGTGGCAAATATTTGGGGTAGTTGAGAAGCTTCTATAATAGTGTGTGTACCTTTAAGTTCATTAAGATACATTCATTTCATGCATTTTTTAATGTATGTGCTATGCTCAATGATTAAAAAGTGTTTCTATCTTTTCTTTTAAGTGACTAACAATAGGATTAAAAATATCTAATATATAAAAGTCTATGAGTTCATAGTGGCTCTTAACAGAAGAAAACAGTAATAAAAAGAAACCTCATTAATCACTTTTGGACACCAGTGAGGAACAATTTCTTTATTCTGAAAACTAATAAAGGGAAGAAGAATTTAATGAAATGCAACCCAAATTTTCCTTTACAGTGTTCCTCATCAGCTCAGGCCCAGCCTGAAGAACTATGGCTGAAATAGGGAGAATTGATCAGTCAATTAGATTCAACTCCTCTATGTCCTCATGTCTCCCTTAAAGACAGGACATGTGACAAGGATCCTGCCTTTATGAGCTGTGGGGGCCTGCACCAACATGGTCAAGTGGCTTCTCCTCAGTAGCAGTGAGGAGACCCCCACAAAGGCAAAGAGGGGAAATAGTTAACCAACAAGGGTGAAAGGCTAGGTCTCAGCTCTAAATCAAGTTTATCCAGAGAAAGCTCATAGCAGTGGGATTTGCACATTTTGGACGTGCCAATGTTCACAGTGCTAGAGAATGTGCATAGAAAGCTAGTTTACTTGGTTACAAAACAGGTTATTTCAGGATCTGCATCCCTCTTATTAGCATACAAGATTAAGGACAGTTGCAAGAAAAAGTTAATCATCACTATCATGTAGTAATAGATAACATGCTACCAATTACAGAATTATCAATGGCACCAGTGACTCTCAGGTGACATACGCTCCTTCTGAACTGGGCCTTGTGACACATTCCTTGTTTAATGTCAACAAAGGCCGCTTATTGTCTCCATTGCCCACAGGAGGTGACCGGCTCCCACAAAACAGGATGAGTGGCTTGTTAACAAGTAGCAGACTGGGGATTTACAGCCACTGTGTCCAGCTCAAACCTTTTGTTGATGAACACCAGCACATACTTCGACTCACAGTTTCAACCTCAGGAAGAAGTTTTAAATTGTAAGAAAAACCTTTGGCATTTAATTTCCAATGATAAAAAAAAATCATTTCTTCAAGGAACAGGGCCAGCTCTTAATCAGTATTTGCTGCATGCCAGCAAGCCCATTCTCATGGCAATGGCAATATCTATTTGACAACCAGGAATAAAAGTGATACTCTTTGGAAAGTGATGCCACAATCTAGTTTTTCATTTAATCGTCTCATGCAAGCTATGCTTTAATTTAATTTCAGTCTTGTGAAACAGCTTGCCCAAAAATGACTTTTGCAAGTCACGTACAGTCTTTCAATCTGTCATTTGGTATTGACCTTCACAGTCTGAAATATATTGCCCTGGACCTGGGAAGCTTATGAGAATGATATTAAACTTGGTAATAGTTTTTAAATCTTATTTTATACCCACTCCAAATTTTACTCCACTATGTGCAATTCTGAAAGCAATGCTATTATAGAACATTTTAAGAAATCTACCATTTTTTTTGTTAATTAGAATTAATTGAGTTTAATTCAATAAATCAGGGTTAAAGTAGAAAGTTTACTCAAATAAAATGCAAAGAATCATATATTCAGAAGAATAGTTCCCTCTGTACTTCAACGCTGCTTAGCAGATTTTAATGTTTTATGTAAATATATTTAAGCCCCAACACTCAGTTTATTAGTTTGTATACGTAAGTTAAATTTGTAATAACATGCTTTAATTAAATCTTACATTGTTGAATGTGTCTCTTCTATTATCTATTTCTCCTATTTTAATTGTCTCCCTTCAATAATACCATAATAGAAATTAATTTTTAATGTGCACTGCCCTTTGCTTTGTTGGCCAATGCAGAATTCAATTCTGCATCATTCATCTTGCCAGGAAAATCTCCGTAGGGTCACTGGAATGTACAACTGCTTTGGGAGGAAATGCAGAGATTAAGAGAGAGCTTAGTGAGGACTTCATGGTAACCACCTAGAAAGTTCAGTTAAGGGAAGTGGGTCGTGGCTGGAAACAAATTAATCGTTAGCACCAGGGAAAACAGAAATTGTGTCAAAAAATCGATCGCTTACTTTCTAACACAGCCATCAGTAGGATTCATCAGTGATAATACACACTGATATTAATTTCATAAAAAACTCACAATATCACTTTCTTCAGAAAAGAAGAATGGGACAGTTACGGGTAGGGATAGGAATGGAAAAAAAATCTTCATCTCCTTTAGTGGAAAAATCAAGAGATAACTCCACAAACTCAAATCGTCCTCAGGAAAAGAGGCGGAAGATGAGCATGTCCCATAAAGACTGGGTAGTGAATTCTGAAAGAACTGTTGGAAAATAGTTGCCTGTGGGAAAAGTGAAATGGGGTGAGGGACGGAATCAGGGATGGATATTCTCCACAACATTTGTTTGAAACATTTGTTTGAAATGTTTGAAACTATGATTTGTATAATTATACCACATATAATCTGCAAAAGATATAAATGCATTTTATTTAGAAGACCAAGGTAGAAAATCCAAAATTTAGTCTGAGGACAGTCATCAAAGTTCAAGGCATTCGGAATTACTAATGAGCTATGTGCTCATTCTATCAAATCAAAACAAAACAAAACCTATTTGCTACCAAATAAATAATTCCCCTTGTCAAATGTAGAAGAAGTACTTGCAAAACAAGCACAGTTTTAGTCTCGTGCATGTTCCTGGTTTTTACCTGTGACAACGTAAGGAGGCGAATTTTCCAAACTCAGTTGTTCCAGCCAATGGGAACATAATTTTGTGAATAAAATGTATTTTAAAAAGCACACTTAATTTTTAGGGATAAGAAGCTATAACACAATATTTACTTTAATTAAAGTCATTTAACGTGATAAAACCCATAATTTTGTTCCATCTCAAGCAAGTGGTGTACAACAATAAACATTTGACTGCATCCGTTAATGCATGTAATTCAATAAATACATTGGGGGCGGTCCCTCAGGGGCTCATTATGTGGGGATTTAGTGATGAAAGATGTAATCAAGGCGTCTGGCTCTTGGATCTGCTCATCCAGCAAGTATGAGATTCACGAATTCTCAGAATTATAAAAAAATTTTCTTTCCTCTATATTTTCATCTTTCTTAGCCAAATATCCTCAAATTAAGATCACAAGATTGGTGTCATTAATTCAAGGTAGAAACCTCCTTTAATTTAGGTATAGTTGATGAAAGAGAGAATAGAAACAAAATAGGCAGCCCTATATTTGCGAAAAGACTCTCCCAAAGTGTTCTTTTTTATTTTTATTTTTATTATTAAATCATAGCTGTGTACATTAGTACAATCAAGGGGTACAATGTCCCGGTTTCCCCAAAGTGTTCTTAATACATCTTACTTGAAACCCAGAATTCATTTTCCTCCGGAAATAATAATCACATGGGAACAGCTAACATTTGAAGATGTGTGTTTGATGCTATTGGACACCTAGGGCTTATTTATTTTCTATTGGCAATACTCACATGGGCTTGCACAGACAAATCTACTCAAACCATGTTTTTTGTGTATGATTAAAAAAAATAATAGGGTAGTCAATGGAAGTAGTTACAAATGTTTTTTTCTTTACTTCTTGCTAAAGGCACACAATCAGAGTACTAAGAATATAGACATGACCTCAGAGGTTTCACAGTAACTTATGTTTCAGTGTGAAATTTATTATTGGATGATATATTACTTTCTCATTCCTATCAACATTTTTGCATGAATTGCATTTTGCATAGCCTGTAATTTTGGGAAGGAAGTGCACACCTTAAATCTCATTGCAATGAACAAATTGCTCTTATTTTTTTTTTGCATGTAAAATGCAAAAAAGAGAGAGAAAGAGAGACTTTTGACCTAAAGTGACTAAAGTAAATCTATTAAAAATAAAGACTTTTGAGATAATTACCTTTTTAAGAAACATTATTTTGAAGCAGTGCAACATTTGGAAACAGCCTGGTATGTGTATGTTCTTTCTCGGGCATATTATCCCAAATGTATGACTTTCTCTTTTCAAAAGAAAGAGACTTTTTTGTAAATTCCCTTTTCTAAAATATGGAAGAACAATTTCTGTTGCAAAGTAGGTTGTGCAGAACCTCTGCTCTCTTACCTAAATTATTCATTTGGTTAATCAGTGCATTCCCTTTACAGACCTTCTGAAGGGAGACCTGCCCTACTCCCTGTCCAAAATTTCACACAATATTAATTAGTAAATTTTTACGTTTTAAATTAAAACATTTAAGGCCATTCAATGCCCAATTATCTTCTATAATATAAGTTATACAATACAAACAATTTATAAAGAAAAGTATTTGCATTCAATTGTAATTCGGACAAAGGAATTTGGTCTCTATTTCCTCTACACATACAAATTACATTTTATAATTGAACAAAATCTGTCCCCTCCCAAGCCCAGTACGAATAATTTCTTAAGATGTATAATTAGGACACCTGCCTGAAATCCTCTGATAGGTTTTTAGTTCATTTCTTTGGAGAAGTGTTCTGGCTCTTTCTTTTTTAATCAAAGCTACTTTGCTAAATTGCTTTCCAAGCAGACCTCAGAACATTAGCAGTCAAAGTCTGGCTCTGGACATGTTGCAATTTGAATATTAACAGTCATAGTTTTATAGCCATTCCCTTTTGAGTAATGCACTACAACTTCCACAATTCAGCCATCATTTTTTCCCTTCCTCAGCTGACCATGGCCCTTAGAATGTTTGTGTGGTGTCACCATGTGAGCAGAGTTATATCGCATCATTTAGAGAAACATTGCGTTAATAACCAGAGTTCAAGGGCAAAGGATATAAACGGAGCAAATTACAAGTCTGAACAGATATATAGCTTTTGCTAAAAGGGACATGGGCTGCTACTTTATTTACTGGGCACTGGAGCACTTGTGGAAGGTACCAGAATGCAGGAAGGCATTTTTAAATGACCACATAGCAGCATAAGAAAACAACACATATTTTCAGATTAGGAAGAAAGCTAACACAAGGGATCAGTGATTCTGAGTTTGCTAACAAGAGAATATGATTTGCTGTAACGTACCTTAAGATTTCAGGGTAATTTCAAAGATGATATTATCATTTTATCTGCCACCACGGAGGATAAGTAGATGCTTGTTGGAAATCTGAACTCAAAAAGATTATATCAAACTGCAATTTGGACTAATTGGTTGAAGATTTCTTATCATGTGTGCTGTAACCGTTTTCACCAGGGTTCCCACATTAGTTCAAGAAGATTTGTGAAAATACTATATTTTGTTGTTATACGTTGATTCAGAATACTTCAACAATAAATGAAGAGGAACCAAACATTCAAAAGAGAAGGAAAAAACAATTATAAAAAAGGAACAAAGGGACTAATAATAAAAAAATCAAAGGAATGATTTCTATTTGCTACTTTACCAAATATGTTTACTACTATGCACAACTCTGAGCATCCTTTAAAAATGTGATTTATTCCACAATATGTGCGTATATAAAAATCACATTATACACCTCACATATATACAATTTTGGTTTGTCAATTTCACCTCAATAAATCTGAAAGAATGTGGTACAAAATTTTCCTATTGGCAAGATAGAAAGCTACAACTTTTTGTTTGTAAAGTAGCTTAGAAACTACTGTAAAAATTACAAAATGTTCATAGAGCATGACCTTTTTTATTCCACTCAAAAAATGTCTTTGCAATTCATTATTTAAAGCACATTTTGCCCAAAGATGTTCCTTACTGTATTATTTAGTTTTGTGAAACCTAGAAGTGATCTAAATATCCAACACTGGGGAAATGGTTAAGTAAATTATATATACATTCAATGAAAGATTAGGCTGTCACTAAAATTGTTAATGTGAATACTCTGTAATAATATTAAAAAGTGTCTTTGACATAATGTTATATAAAAAACCCACGGGATTCATTCAAATGTATGCTTGTATAAGTATTTAAGCACACATAAAAACAATTCTAACAAAAACATACGTTGATTTAATTTCTGTGTGCATTTTTTTAATATGTTGACTTAGCCTAATAGGATTATGAGATTTCTTTTACAAGTTTCTTTTTTCTAAATTTTACTATTACGCTAATATGGTATTTGAAAGAGAAATATATATACTTAAGCGTTCTCCCTGTCTCTCCCTCACTTTTGAACCATCTTAGATAAAATACACCTCTGTGACACTGGTGACAGGTTTCCATCTCATTTATTGCTATTTTAAACACAGCTTAGGTGTGGTGGTGGTAAGAGCACAGGGAAGGAATGGTGGGATTTTAAAGCACAATTAAACTGAACATCGTTTTCCTTGTAAGAAAACATCCAGTTGTTTTCTCTACACTATTTTGCTCTCAGAAGTAAATGAATCCGCTTACAGGCAGGAATGACTGACCCCTTGTCCTGAGCCATGCGTCTGGCGCAGGAGAGATGGTCGACGGACCCGTCCTCCAGTTACCAAAGGACAGCTCGGATGACACAATAGCCCTCCACCTGCCCCATTGCTGTGGGGTTCCCAACATTATTTTCTCCTGCTCTCCGTCTAATCTCTACTCTCAACCTAATGAGCTTTGAAAGGGACACTTCTTAAATCGAGTTGCCTAAAACAATGCCTTGTCAGCATTTTTGCAAGGACAAACAAAACATATTCAAATCACTCATGATCTTTAAACACATAAGAGATAAGTGAACAAAATGTTGTACATTTCAATGCGAAAAATATATACCTAGGACATATCTTTCCATTTTGTAATTTTTGAAAAGAAAGTTTTCTTAGCATTTCACAGTCTCATATTTTTATCCCACACAGACTATCTAAAATGCGTCTCTCCCCACCCCAACCTCTTTTCAGTGGTTTGAATATTGCCTGAGATAAAGGAATGCCACTGATCAGGTCCGATTTCACATCAGTTCCCAGGGTCTGACGGGGCATCGCCAAGCGCATAAATGACAGATAGGACTTCTGAGCTGTCCACAATTTGGGAAGCGCAGTCTGGAGAATTGTTCTGATGGCGAAATGACTCGTCAAACATCAATCCGGAATTACGCGGGGTTTTTCGCCGTCCTCTTTCCCCTGGTGCGCTTTCCTTTCTCCCCCGGAGATAGAATAGAAACTAATCTTCAAAATCTAAACATCCCAAGCCCCGTCCTTTTGTGCAGGCATCTTGCTCTCTGGCTGGGCTGGGAGCGGCACCAGCGCGCTCCTATTTACACTCGCGGGCCCCCTGCTGCCCGGCCCTGCGGCAGACGGCACATCCATCATCCGCGCTCCCGCCGCCCGCGCTGCCACCGCGGCCAATGGGCGGCAGGTGGGGTCGCACCTGCGGGACAGCCCGCCGCTTCCGCGCGCGCTCCAGGCCGCGCCTCGCAGGCCAGCGGTGCCCTAGCGAGCCCCTGCGTTCTCCAAGCCGAGAACCGGACAGGTACGCTCGGGGACGGGGACCGTACGTGCGCTGAGCGGGCGACTGGCAGCCGGAGGGTGAGGGAGCGGCTGGAACGTGGGAGGACACGTTCTCTCTTCACACGCACGCCGGCTTTGGAAGCCTCTGCATGGATTGTGTGCACACACCGGCCCTCACTGGGGTTACCCCGGAAAGCTGAAGAATGAGGATGCGTACTTTGGGAAGGGAAGTGTAAATGAGAAGGCATTTTAGTGACAGCATATGTTGCCTCTGGTCTGTTTCATGTGATGGAGTTGGCAAAGCCACGTCTGAATTCTGCGCCCCCATGCACACTGCAGGCAGTGTTGCCCCCAAACCCAAGTGAACAGTGTTAACTGGATGCTAAGGATTAAACAGTCTCCACAGGGTGCAAAACCCACCCCAAACAAAAACCTAACCTAGACCGTAAGGGCCTTTAAAATGATTGTGAATAATTCAGAAAACAAAAACAAAACAGAACCTCAAACCTCAGAGAAGCCTTCTTTTTCCAAACAGGCAAACTCTTTGGAGTGTGATCCACTTGCCTTCGGTGGGCGGTGGGGGAGTTAAGGTGGTGCTGAGTTCATTGGCAGCTAGAGAAGTCCTGCTAACATGTTACAGGTTTTGCAAGTGGGCTCGATAACTCCCTCTGGTTTAAAGGATCCAGAATATCTACTTTACCAAGTAATTTGAGAAGAACTAAGGACAAGCAGAATCCCTCCCTCTCCCCATTTGCTCCGGGAGCCTGTCTATGTAGACGTCTGTAATATCAGCACAGGGCCTGAGAAAACCCAGGAGCTTCAGGATTTAGACATTTCTCACAAAAGCATATTTCTAAAAAATAAAAAAAATAAATAAAACGAAAATAACAACTGCAGCAACAAACATCACTTTCCAACCTCCTGCCCCTGGCTTGCTTCTGAATCATAAATCATGAGAAAGAGAGAGAAACAATGACCCCAGGCTTCCTGCCTTTAACAACTGGAACTGATACTGACGAAAAGGAAGAGAGATAAACAAGTGAGCAGCATCGCCTTACAAGAGGAGGCGCCCACTGGGGAAACTGGAAGTTCCTGATCACCAAAGACCTCCCATCCCCAAGGATGGTCACTCCTCTAAATTAGCAGCTCTCAAATCTGGCCTCACTGGACACTCGCATATATATTTTTGTTTGTTCGTTTGTTTTTATTTAAAGACATAGGGATGCCTACAGCAATACCCTGATTTGATTGGTCTAGGGTGCAGTCTAGACTGCTGTGAATTCCACTCCTGTTCTGTTTCGTGGGATACATGAATGGAATTCCTGGGGTATCATCCTGTTCTGTTTCATGAGATATAGTTATCCCCCATTCCCAGCTCTCGCCCCTTCCTACTCAAGCATGACCACAGAACCCACATCAAATAAACAAAGTCTCTCTCCTCTTTTTCTCATCCATTCCTCACTCCTATTAGCATTATGGTCTGTTTTTTCTGGCTGCTAAAAATGTATCGGAGTTTTTGAATTGTTGTTCTTCTCTATCCATGCATTTACGTTTACATCATTATTTAAAATACTGACGTCAGGGCAAGGACAGCTGTGAAATTTTGAAAGATAAACTATTTTTGTTCTCAGAACTTCGGAGCCCAGAGCAGGGCAGAAGTCCACTTTCAGGTGGTGGTAGGTGTTCATCCCCTTCTTGCCTCCCTGAGCTGCTGCAAATCTCCAGTACAAGTCTGGCTGCACAATTTGTATGAGCAGAACATTCTTCCTGTTCACCAAAGTGGAACTGAAGTTTCTCTTTGCCTTGGTTTTTCTCACTTTCCGTAGCCAGCAGCGACGCATTTCTGGATTATGTTGTACACTTTACCTTGAGAGATAGATGATCTGTTCTTTGATTAGACACCCTGACCTTTCACGGGTGTTGATCATTGATCTTGATCTAGGCTGGAATGAAAGCTCTTGACTCTGAGAAGTTACTCAGTTGCTGACACCACAGGGGAATTCAATTTCTGGGTCCTGGCGGCCACTGCAGCATGGCACCTTCTCAGCTAGCATTTCCCTCATTATTATTTTACTTTTATTAAGCAAGTTGCAGCCTCGGCTTTCCAGCTCCAGCTTTTAGTTACAGTAATCAATTTTTCAGGATAACCGGCTATAATCATGGACTTAGATATTGAACTTTCTTTGGGCTGAGACATAGAGTGTCCCCATGAAGGGGTTTCTCCATACGTCGTTGCAGACAGATGGGTAATAATACCATACATTAATACCTCCACATTGGTTTATGTGTGTTTGACCACAGTGCAAGCATAATTATTTTTGCCCAGTAAAAGCTATTAGAGATCTATTTGGTAGGTTTTACGATCAATAGCTCCTGTGATATTTGTGTAGCAGCCACAGAATAATCAATTGAAGGTCATATAAAGTAAATTACCATCCTCCTATAATGATTCTTTTTTCTAGATGAGAATTGGGTTTTATTATTTCATCAGGAGCCTCTCACAGAGCATGCTCCGTCTGTTGGAGAAAAAGAGATATGAAAGTTGGGGACGTGTTTTGAACATAGTATTAATATCCATTACTTGAATTTATGTTATTGGATTATTGAATTAGTGGATTCACACTGGAATTCCTTCAAAACCCTTTCTTATGTACTCAGTGACACAGTTAATAACAGTCGAGAGCAAACGGACGCCTTTGCAGCATGGTGGAGTGAGTCACTTTGCAAAAGTCAATCTTTGTAGCTGTCTCTTTAAAGCAAATTTAGAGTTGGTTAAATGTGTTATATTGACAGTGTGACTGACCGGGGGCCTCTCTCTGCAAACCCCTTTGAAGAGTGACTGGTGAACGGAGCAGTAGATGGAGTCCGGAATGCTGAATACTAATTCATTGTCTACCAGTAGTTCAAGGTGAACTTCAGGGTGGGGGTGGATAGGGGTGGGGTGCCTGTACACCTGCTCTCCGGCCGGGCCTCTCTCTCACATGAGATGCCTAACCTGAATTTCAGGCTAGCAATGCAAGCCATAGCGATGGCTATGCCTCTAAAAAGATTGCAATTTGCCAACCGGAGGCATGCAATCCCCCAACTGTCTTAAAGGGACCCATTTTCAAAGTTTAGCCTTTCTTTTTGTGGGTGCAATCAGTTGTGCACTGAAAAACTGCAGCCACAGTTGGATAACTGCAGACACAACAGGCCACGAGAGGCCTCTTTGCTCCAAATTTTGTACCTGCAACTAATTGCACTTACACAAAATGGGAGTGTGGTAGGAGCTTTTTTAAAAAATTTGGGCCAGTAAATTCTCCATGGAGAAAATAGGCAAGGAAAGAGACAATTACTCACTTTCTTAAAGACAAAAGCAAATAGACTCTTTCTTCCAACTTGACTGTGGAGCGTGGTCAGGAAGCCAAATATGTAGGACCACAAACGCCCTGCTCATTTATTGCCTGGGACTCAATGACACTTTGCAAATGTATAAGAAATAATCTGCTGAAAAGTGGCCCAGGGAAAATTTTAGTGAGTTTGATACTATATAATTAGTGGTAAATTAATGAAGTATTTTAGAATAAATTGCAATGAAGAATTTTTTTTAAGAAATTGTTCCTGTTAATTCTCATTTGTTTTGCAGACAAGTAATGAAAACATTAAGATAGTAGTCAGGAGGTGGTTTAGATGTATATATTTTATATACACACATACTATAAACAAATTATATATATATGTGCATCTCCACCTCATATATACACATATTTTATAGACACATATATTTTATTTACCGCTTTTTGATGAGCCGAGGGAAAGAGAAAGGGCAATCTTACTACTTAAAGGATGTCAAATGCAACTTATGTCACCTTCAAGCCTCTGTGGCTGAACGTCTGCAGGGAGACGCTGATGACGCGAGGCCCCACAGGGACCCTATCACGTTATCTATTCTTTACAACATGGTGATAAGCAAGCTGGGGTTGAACTCAAGATCTTGTTTTTTTGCCATTCATAAATGACTAAATTAAGCTCATACTCTGAGATTTGCAATCAAGTACAAAAAGCACCAGCATTTTGAGAAACTGTTCCTCCAGAAATAGTTTGCAATATAATAGTATCTCAACAACAAATTTACCAACCAACAGAATAGGAAAAGGTTTTGGTGGCTCTTATGGTTTCTTGGAAACTGATGAAGGATTCACATAGCAATAGTTAAAAAGTAAAGTCCAGATAGACATAGAGCAATAGAACAGAATAGAAGGTGTAGAAATAAATCCATACATACATGATCAACTGGGCAAGGGTACCAAGAATATACAATAGAGAAAGACAGTCCCCTCAACAAATGGTGTTGGAATAAACCGACACCCACAAGTGAAAGAATAGTATTGGTTTACACCACACACACCCACAAGTGAAAAAATAGTATTGGTTTACACCATACAGAAAAATCAAGTCAAGATGGGCTCTAGACTTGAATGTAAGATCAAAAAACTATAAAACTCCTAGAGGAAAACATAAGAGAAAAAATGTCATGACAGGGCGGCACCTGTGGCTCATCGAGTAGGGCGCTGGCCCCATATACCGAAGGTGGCGGTTCAAACCTGGCCTTAGCCAAACTACAAAACAAAAAATAGCCGGGCATTGTGGCAGAGCCTGTAGTCCCACCTACTCGGGAGGCTGAAGCAAGAGAATCGCCTAAGCCCAGGTGTTGGAGGTTGCTGTGAGTTGTGTGAGGTCACAGCACTCTACCCAGGGTGATAAAGTGAGACGCTGTCTCTACAAAAAAATTGAAAAAAAAAATGTCATGACATTGGTTTTGGCAATGACTTCATAGATGTTACCCCACTGCACAGGCAACAAAAGCAAATATATACCTCAGGCTACAAAGTTTCTGCATAGTAAAAGAAACAATCAATAGAGTGAAAAACAGCCTACAGACTGGCAGAAAATACTTAGAGATCACATATTATATGAAAAAAGGATTAATTTATAAACTGTACAAGATGTACTACTCAATAGCAAAGTATAATGGCAATACCCAATTTTTTTAAGTGGGCTAAGAGCTTGAAAAGATATTTATCCATTAAAGTCATACAAATGGCCAACAGGTATAGGAAAAGATGCTTAATGCTGCTAATCATTATGGAAATGAAAATTAAAAACACAGGGAGCTATCACTTCACAATTGTTAGAATGGCAAAAGAGAGAGAGAGAAGAAAGAAAGAAAGAAAGAAAGAAAGAAAGAAAGAAAGAAAGAAAGAAAGAAAGAAAGAAAGAAAGAAAGAAAGAAAGAAAGAAAGAAAGAAAGAAAGAAAGAAAAGAAAAAATAGAAAAAAAAAAGAAAAGAAACCCAAATCACAACAAGTGTTGAGGGGTGTGGAGAAATTAGAACCTTTGTATATTATTGGCAAGAATGCAAACTGGTGTAGTCACTCTTGAAAATACTATAGAAGTTTATAAAAATATATAAAATAATACTACCATATGAATTAGTAGTCTCGCCTTTGGGTATTTATCTGAAAGAATTGAAATCAGCATCTCAAAGTGGTATTAACACTACCACATTTGTTGCTGTTGCAGCATTATGTACAATAGCCCAGCGACAACAGCCCAGTTCATCGACAGATGAATATGTAAAGAAAATGTGGTATATACCTACAAACAGATACTACTCAGCCTTAAGAAAATATTGAAATCCTGCTACAGGCACCAGTGTGATATTTTGAAAAATACAGTTGGTCTAACCCCTATTTCCTATTATATAGTCCCTAAAATTCTTGGAATCTTGAAAGTGACAATTATATTTTGTATGCTAAAGGGTTGACAGATGGCTGGCCATCTCAGGTAGGTAGCTTCAGGATGGTGGCTGGTCACTAGAAACATCAAAACTAGATTAGAGGGTTGGGACTTCAAGTCCCACTCCCCAGCCACCTGGGAGTGGAAAGGGGCTGAAGGTTAAGTTGATCTCCAATGGCCTATGATTTAACCAGTTATGCCTACATAAAGAATCTTCCATAAAGACCCAAAGAACAGAGTTCAGAAAGTTTCTAGAGAGCTGGACAATTGAAGGTTCCTGGAGGGTGATGTGCCCAGGAAGGACGTCAAAGCTCCACGCTCCTTTCCCTGAGTACCATCTTATGCATCTTTTCACTTGTATCCTTTGCAATATTAGTTACAATGTAATTTATTGGTAAATGTAATCAAGTGTTTTCCCGTATTCTACATGTATAAACCATAGTAGTAAGTTAATCAAACCCAAGAAAGGGGTCGTGGAAACTCACATTGATAGCCCACTCAGAAGTACAGATAAAATGACCTGGGACTTAAAATTGGCATTCTGTGGGACTGAGCCCGCACCTGTGGAATCTGCTATCTCCAGGTGGTTAATGTCACAGCTGAGTCAGAGAACGCCCAGCTGGCGTCTGCTGCAGAGTTGATTGCCTGCTTGAGAAGTGGGGGAAGACACGCTCCACATCCTGTGTCAGAAGCCCACCGTTCAGAGTGGCAGAAGAAGACATTTAGTTTGTATTATCTACTCGACAAGGACGAAACCCAAGGACATCATGTTAGGTGAAATGAACCGGTCCCAGAGGGAAAAATGCTGCATGTTCCCATCACTCGTATGAGGTATCTACAAGTGTCAAACTTACAGAAGCCGAGAGTGGAATGGTGATACTGAGGGGAGGAGAAATGGAGTTTTGCTAATCCATGGGGACCAGGGTTCAGTCATGCGATATGAGTAATTTCTAGAGATCTGCTAGTAACATTGTGCCTAGCGTGAACAATATGATATGGTACTCTTAAAATCCAAGAGGGTACATTCTATGTTCGATGTTCTTATCACAATAAAATAAAAGTAAAAATGTATGAAAATAAATGAAAGTTCACGGTACCATGGGAGAATTCTCTTGGAATAAGACCATGAAAGGCTAGGAGTCTTCCCTTTGGGTTGACCAGCTGTCCACATATGGCAACATGGGTGGAAATCACATTTTGAAACTTGGGTACTTTTTCCCACAGAATAACACTAAAAGGAATTATTAGGTTCTCTCACGTGTTTTTTTTAATTGACTCTCAATGTAAATATAAAATACAGTAATCCAGCACTGAATATATTTTGCTACGAATAATGGCATTCTTTCTATCTAGGTATACCGGCCTGGTAATGCAGTCTCCCTGGCAGAATCCTTCAAGAGAATTAAAAGCCAGTAGAAATACAAATTTACCCCCAAGCAGCATTTTAAAGGCCACCAATCTACACCATGATGGGGCCATTGCAGACTGCAGAGCTAGTTCTTCATCTTTTCCCATCTTTCCTTTCAAGACACATTATATAAATGAAGCTTCTGTTATTGCCCTTTGGAGAGGATATCAAATGAGGGATTCATTTATCTTATTCATTCAGCTGAACCTCTGTGTTCAGCCTTGGTCTCCCACTGTAAAAGGGGATGGAGAACTTGTAGAGGGTTCAGAGAGGACGAATACAAATGCTGTAAGCAATGGAATTTGAGATATGCTTAGAAAATTGTTCTATAGAAGAAGAAGGTGAAAGATGACAGGTGTATGAAATGACGAAGAGGAAATTGCAGGACTATTTTTCTTCAGAGGTAAAAGTAATAACATTTGGGAAAATGGGCTCAAATTAGGAACAATTTCACATGTACAGAAAAACGTCCCATTAAACTGTGAAAGCGAAAAACATAGTTTTAATGAACAAGGAAGTGAAGCTAGGGAATATCAATTCTTATTAAGTAAAAAAAAAAAAAAAACACAAAGTGCCTGTGCAAATGAAACCAGCAACAAATGAACAG
This sequence comes from Arctocebus calabarensis, assembly GCA_963573935.1. Taxonomy (NCBI): domain Eukaryota; kingdom Metazoa; phylum Chordata; class Mammalia; order Primates; family Lorisidae; genus Arctocebus; species Arctocebus calabarensis. Next base: position 1,035 of record CAUYON010206793.1, on the reverse strand, counting down.
CAGCTATCAGAACCGACTGGGGGTGGTGATGGTCACGATCATTGGAAATCTTTCATTGCAAGTCTCTGCTACAACCTGGCACTCCTTAGTCTGAACACTCACCTTGCCAAACCCCAGCCTTGGATTAATTCAACACACCTGTCCAGCTTCTGCGCTTGAGTAAGGTTAACCAACCTTTCTCCACAGGAAAGTTCCATAAACTACCCAGTGATAATCGTCCCATATGCTTTCAAGCACATGCATTCTTGTAGATATAATCCTATGATCCTCTGGGGCTTGATACAGAGGGTACATGTGTACAGATGTGTATAATTACTTACTTTTCCAAAATGGGCTGTGTACTTCCTATGTAAGGGTTTTCCTACTGTGTCAATGTGTGTGGAATTCCATCTCAGTCAATTTGAATGACTTTAATTTATTAGTTTTAGTGGTTGCAAAATATTGCATGACATGGATGTGATTGACCTGTTTTTGCCATTTGCCACTATGGAGAGTGCTGTGCAAACATCTACTTGGAGGGTGTGTTTATACATTCTATATATTGCCTGGAAGATGAAGGCTTTTATTTCTTTTTTTTTTTAATTGAATAATAGCTGTGTACATTAGTGCAATCAAGGGGTACAATGTGCTGGTTTCATATACAATCTGAACTATTTTCATCAAACTGATTAACATACCCTTCATGGCATTTTCTTAGTTATTGTATGAAGACATTTGTATTCTGTATTTAGTAAGATACGCCTGTACCCTTCTGAGATACACCGTCGGTGTGGCCCCACCAATTACCCTCCCTCCACCCCCAACCTTGCCCCTCCCTTCCCTACCCTTGCCCCTTTCCCCATATTCTTTTGCTATAGTTGGGTTATAACCTTCATATGAAAGCTATAAATTAGCTTCATAGTAGGGCTGTGTACATTGGATACTTTTTCTTTCATTCTTTCATTCTCATTTTGCTAAGAAGAATATGTTCCAGCTCCATCAGCTTTTATTTCTTGAGTTGGATTTCTAGGAGTGAAATTGTTCAGTGAAAAAACA
>CAUYON010206789.1:0-12629 GCA_963573935.1 Arctocebus calabarensis | reverse complement strand
CTCAAGCGAGTCTCCTGCCTCTGCCTCCCAAGTAGCTGGGACTACAGGCGCCCACCACAATGCCCAGCCGTTTTTTGGTTGCAGCCGTCATTGTTGTTTGGCGGGCCCGGGCTGGATTCGAACCTGCCAGCTCAGGTGTACATAGCTGGTGCCTTAGCCCGTTGAGCCACAGGCGCCCAGCCACTTGTTTGTACTTTTTAAAATAAAACACCAAATTACTCATCTGCAAGTGAATTAAGAAACTCTTTTTAAAAACTAAATTCACAGATTCACAGTAAGTTTAAATGAAAAAGATATAAACTATAAAATGTATCCAGGATTTTAGAAAATCCTTGGCTCTGAAAAGCTTCTTTTAATAAATTATTTTTTATTTCAGAATATTACAAGTGTACACAAATTTGGTTACGTATTTTGCTTTGGTGCATTTGAAGTCAAAGTTCTAAATGTTTCCTTCACCCAGAATACACAGCATCTTGTCATAAAAGCATAGCCATCATTTTAACTAGCATTTTAATTATATGAAAAAATAATTTAAATAAATGAGAAATAGGGCAGAAAATTGCCATGGACACTGCAGTGTAGACTACGAATTTGTAGAGGCATCCGATCTGACGGATTAGTTTAGTTCTTCATTCTAATTAGTTGTTGCTCCATTAGTTAGTTTGTTTAACATTTTGATTTTCAATCAAATACATGAATAAGAGTATTATAATTTATCTTAGCTTTACATTCAGCACCATAAAATGTAGTGTTATGGGAAATTGATAGCTTGATGTTACCCTAGAAGCTCTACCCTCCTATGGTAAGTCACTGAGAGTGGGAGAGACATAGTGACTTGAATGTCGTCACAAAGCTAAGTAGTTTGCTCGTACTTAGAATTGATATTCTATCTATCATTGAATGACTTGGTTTCAGTTCAAAAAGTTTGGAAATATGATTTAGTTTTATGAGATATGAACATACATCATGGCTGTCTGTGAGTTTTATGCCCAAGACTGGAAAGTGTAGTTAAGAAAAAGGAGAGAGGGCAGCGCTTGTGGCTCAGTGGTTGGGGGCTCGCCCCACATACCAAGGGTGGCAGGTTCAAACCCGCTCCAGCCAAACTGGAACAAAAAATAGCCAGGCATTGTGGCGGGTGCCTGTAGTCCCAGCTGCTCAGGAGGTTAAGGCAAGAGAATTGCCTAAGCTCAGGAGTTGGAGGTTGCTGTGAGCTGTGACGCCTGAGCACTCTACCAAAGGTGAATAAGTGAAAGTCTGTCTTTAAAAAAAACAAAAGAGAAAAAAAAAGAAGAAATAAAAGGAGAGAGGGAAATCTGAGGACAGGTATTTAAGTTTAGTGGAACAGCAAGTTTTTATATAAACTTTTAAATAATCTACTTCTCTCAACTATACCACCTGATTCAAGGCCTTCATAACAGCACGTCTAATCTACTAAAAGTGTTTATTATTAATCTCAAGTTATACTCACAAAAAATCAACCTGGAATCTACCATTTGACTGTCTAAAATGGAAAAGAAAATAGAAATCACTGCCTTGTTGGTAAATCAAACTCCTCTTTCATAGCTGACAGAAATAACAATATGTAAGAGAAATGCATATACATAAAAATGTACAGATACATATATAAAAGGCCTATATATGCATATATATGCATGCATATATATATATATAGACTAATAATGAATATAACCTGTAATTTTCACATTTGTACAGACTAAGACAAAATAGGTCATGCATCCCAAATTACAACTTCTCTAATATTTCAATAGGAAAAAAAAAAAACTGTGACCTTAGAGTAAATGAAATACTCTTGTTTAAGTCATCAACACCATGATCCATAAAAGAAAGAAAATGCATAAAACATCATCACATTAAAAAATTTAGTCACTCATAAATCACTATTAACAGAATGAAAAGGTAATCCACACACGGGGGAAACATATTTGCAAAGCCTATATTTTATCATGATCAGAATATATAAATAATTTTTTTTTTTTTAAAGAAACAGAGTCTCACTTAATTGCCCTCAGTAGAGTGCTGTGGCGTCACAGATCATAGCAACCTCCAGCTCCTGAGCTTAGGCGATTCTCTAGCTTCAGCCTCCTGAGTAGCTGGGACCACAGGTGCCCGCCACAATGCCCGGCTATTTTTTTTTTTTTTTTAGTTGCAGTTTGACTGGGGCCACGTTTGAACCCACCACCCTCGGTATATGGGGCCGGCCTTCTACCCACTGAGTTTCAGGTGCTGCCCTATAAATAACTCTTGAAATACAAATTATAAAGAAAAAAAAAAGGAAATGTGCTATGTTTTCAAATCTTCATTCTGTTTCATTTTTCCCTTATGCATAATTTATACATTTTTAAATTTGTATTTTATTTTAAAATGTTGGGTACATGTAGAAATGTCCATGACCTATAACTGTACCATTCAATGAATGTAAGTTGAATATCATGTAAATATGTACGTCAGTTTAATAAGAGATTAATGTCAGCACTCAAATGTCCTCTGTGCCTTTTCCTATTCATAATACCTCTCTCTTTTCTAGAGAAAAAGTACTCTCAAGCACAGAAGCTAGTTATTTTCCTTATTCTCTTTTTATTTTTATATCCTATGCTCACATTTCTGAGACAATCACTTCTCAGACTGTGGGCTAAGATCAAGCATACATTTCTGAGATATGTAATGCTTCCTGCTTTTAAGGTTGTGTACATTAGGTGTCACCTATGGCTCAGTGAGTAGAGCACTGGCCCCACATGCCGGCGGTGGCAGGTTCAAACCCAGCCCTAGCCAAAAACTTCAAAACAAACAAACAAACAAACAACAAAAAAAAACAGATTGTGTACATTAAGTGCAGACTACATCATTCCTTTTCCTCAACATTATGTGAGATCTATTCATGCTATTGTCTAGTTGTAGTACATTTTTTCCTTCTGTTTTAATATTCATTGAATGATTCTCTGGATGACATAATTTATATCAGGATTTTCTTACCTTTCTATGTTTTATTTAAAGAAAAAATAAAACTCCTTTTATTTAAATATGATAGTTATCTTGTCAAAACTTCTGTGAAATCTAAAAAACAGTTACAAGGCATAATCTTTTAGTTCATCAAGATTAAGGAACACAAATTCAATCCAAGCACTTGTACTTCTGTATCCCAAGCTTGATCCCAATAGTTGGAAAGTAAAAACTTAAGAAAATGATGTTAGATACTATGGTGTGCATAAAAACAAAATATTAAGGATAAATCTGCAAAAATAAATAAAAGAAATGCACACTGAAAACTACAAAGCATTACTCAGAGAACATAAATTATATGTAAATAAATGGAGGAATATATTGTGCCTTCAATGTGTATCTTATAAAGAATATTTAGCTATATAATACTTTCTAAACAAATCTTCATGGTTTAATTTTTTAAAGGAGAGAATTTAGTCAGATTCATATGCAGTATCATAACTAGAATGTGGTATATACAAATTTTATCCACCTACAATATTGTTTCTTATTGGTTTTACTCTTTGTTTGATCTTTTTTCTCCTTACCCTTTAAAAAAATGTTTTTGTTAGAATTTTGTATTATTTACTTATTTTCATATAGTTAGCACTGAATACCCACCTTTTTAATTCTTCCACTGTTTGTGTTTCCTCTTCACAAATACAGTAATCAAAAATACATTTCTTCATATTTTCCCTATTGATAAATATCCTCCATCTGATAAGTTATAATATTTCAAAAGCTATTATTTGTGAACCTGAACTAAAGTCATATGTGTGAAACATTGTATCCTTCTTCATGCTGCTCCTGGTCAAGGAATATAAATAGTTAGGATTTATGTAAGTTATTGATTTATTGTCATTACTTGAAATTCACTCTTTTTTTCCACTCTGTGCAAATGGATTTTGACTCTGAAAATGTTTTTCTTTTGGTAATTGTCACTGAGGCTTTTTCTAACCCCCCAGATGGCTAGAGAAGAATTCAGGTGGAACTAGGAGAATCACCGTGGACTGTGATAAATTTAGTCTGTTGGTGACTGCAATCACTGCTACCTTCACAAATGTAGAAGGGTAAACCCCAAGACAAATCAGGCACTTTGTGAGAAGCTATTGACTAGCTAATGCTGTTTTCTCTATACTAATTTCCAAGGCATATCAGAAGCGATTCAGAACTAAACTTTCACAATGCTACTTTAAAGCTGTGTCAAGCAAGTCTAGTGCTCTGCACCTAACTATAATCCCCAGAGATTTTGGTCATCTTGACATTTCATAGAATATTACAACTGGTGCAGTATGTTAACTCCATTCTGCTAACTGGGTTTAATGAGTAGTATGTTACAAATACTTGAGATGCCTTAGAAAGAAATATGTGAATAAATGGAAGGGAGAATAACCACCTGAATGAAGAATCTAGGAATTCAGTGGTCTCAAGCAAGCTGTGATACCCCTCCTCAAAGGGGAGAGACAAGTTACTGCATCTGATACCAGCTACCATAAAAAGACAGAGACATGACTCTTTTGGCTACAGAAGACAACCTATAACCCAGAGTCACACTAATGATTTCAGCTTTTAATGCTATTAAAGTAAGGAAATTATTTTCATTATCAACCTTTCATCAAGATTAAGGAACACAAACTTGTATTTCTGTATCCCAAGCATGATCCCAACATTTGGAAAGTAAACACTTAAGGAAATGATATTAGATACTGTGGTATGCATAAAAACAAAACATTAAGGATAAATCTGCAAAAATAGATAAAAGAAATGCACACTGAAAACTACAAAGCATTACTCAAAGAACTTAAAATATATGCAAATAAATGGAGGAATATATTGCACCATCAAATTCAGGTTACAGTAGCAGTTTCGGCCTCATGATCCAGAAGATCCAATGACATTTGGAGTTTCTATGCTAAATGGAAATGTGGTATGGAATCTCTGGCCGATGTTAGGAGGAACATGAAATGAGTATCAAAAGAAAGACATACATAAAGATATCTCCTAGACCATCAAGCAATTATAGAAATTAATCTTTGAATATTTCTATTTGCATTCTGTATGTGTGAGGTCTCACACTTAAATCTGCAAACTCATCTTAGACAAAGTGCTGCATACCTCATTTCCGAAGATCACTACAGCCTCCTTCAAAGTACACCTCTCACCCCTGGAGAAGCCAAGCACCAATGCCAGTGCCTAGTGCACCGTTCAAAGAAACTTTGGAGCTCTTTTTCTGGAATGGCCATCAGAGCTGGTTCAATATTACCCTTTATGTCCTGAATATCATCAAAATTTCTTCCTTTCAATGTTTCCTTTATCTTCAGGTAAGGAAAAAATTACTGTGGTCCAGATCAAGTGAGAAGGAAGGGTGCTCCAATACAGTTAGTTGTTTACTGGTTAAAAAAATCCCCCTCACAGACAGTGCTGTGTGAGCTGGTACACTGTCAAAATGCAAGAGCCTTGAGTTGTTGGCAAAAAATTCAGGTTATTTTTGTGTTTTTCATGCAGCTTTTTCAGCACTTCCAAATAGTAAAAACTGTCCAGTTGGTACAAATTCATAATACAAAATATCTATGATTTAACAACAACAAAAAGGGTTAGCAACAACATTTTGAGTCTTGATTGGCCTGACACAACGTTTTTGGGCAGGGGAATTGGTTGACTTCCATAGTGCACTTTGATACTTTGCTTCAGAGTTGCGTAGGTACTCATGTTTCATCACCAATGATAACACAGACAAAAACGTCATCTTGCCTTTCTAAGAGGTCTTGGAAACCTTCAGCTCTTCATTGTTTTTGCTCATCGGTGAGCTCCTTTGGCACTATTTTTGCACACACCTTTCTCACACCAAGATTTCCCTTAAGATTTTCTTGGTCTGCTATGGTTTTGCAGTCAATCGATGATTTTGAAGCATGATTTGGTAAATTTTTGCAATATTTTCATCAGTTCTGCTGATACTGGCCTCCTTGATTGATCTTCATCAGTGATGCTTTCTCTCCTCTCAAAAGAACCTTTAATCCATTTGCACACTGCCATTTTCTTCATGGCAATATCCTCATAAACTTGAACTAACGTGTCCCTGATTTTACTTCCATTCTTTCCAGGTTTAATAAGATGTTTAATATTTGTTGGTTGCTCTAATTCAAGCTCCAACACTCTTGTGACAACACAAAAAAAACCACACACAACAACAATAATGATTGCCACTCAGCAAGACACCAGCGCATGTCAAAATGAACACAGCTGTGAGACGCAGATGTACTAAGGTTATGAAACCTTACCCAGCTGTTTGTACAGTGCTGCCGATGTAAGTGCATGGTGGCAAGTTTGCAAACTTAATTTTCATGCCTGGTATATATTTTATTTGAAAATGCTAACTCTCCATCATACCTCTTTCTTCCAATTTTTATTTCATATGCAAGTTGTTGAAGGTTAACTGTATAATTTGGTTTTTAAGTAACAAAATATTTAGTGGAAAAAAATCACTAAAAGGGTAGTTAACATACTTAATAATAAATGCAATCACTCTAGGCCGGGCAGGGTGGCTCACACCTATAATCCTAGCACTCTGAGAGGTGGAGGAGGGTGGATTGCCTGAGCTCACAGGTTGGGGACCAGCTAAACAAGAGCAAGACCTCATCTCTAAAAAGTAATCAGGAGTTGCAGGGCGGCGCTTGTGGCTCATCGAGTAGGGCGCCAGCCCCATATGCCAAAGATAGTGGGTTCAAACCCAGCCTTGGAAGAACTGCAAAACAGAAAAATAGCCAGACATCATGGCGGATGCCTGTAGTCCCAGCTACTCGGGAGGCTGAGGCAAGAGAATCTCCTAAGCCCAAGAGCTGGAGGTTGCTGTGAGCTGTGTGATGCCACTGCACTCTACCAAGGGTGATAAAGTGAGACTCTGTCTCTACAAAAAAAAAAAAAAAAGGAGTCTCATTGCATGCCTGCAATCCCAGCTACTTGGGAGAACAAGGCTAGAGAATCACTTGAGCCCAAGAGTTTGAGGTCGTTGTGAGCTATGATGTTATAGCACTTTACTGAGTGTGACAAAGTGAGACTCTGTTTTAAAAAATCATCATCATCATCATCAATTCAATAACTCTTATGATTGTCTCCTTGTAGGTGAAGCAGAATAATTTTTTCATAATAAGAATGTAACTATATGTTATGTAGTAATGTAGAGTGATTTTCTTTTTGCATCAAAAGAAATGTTCAAATGTTCATAGAAGGGTGGATAGGAAATCGGAATAGTCAAAGGGACAGACTAGCCCCTAATTCATATTTTTGTCAGCTCTGTGAAAATGGATCTGGGCCCTTAAAGCATTTTCTTTCCTTCTGCCACTGAAGCTTCGTCACTAGAGGGTGCTCCAGAGTTGTGCAAGAGGAAAGGTTTTGGTTGCTGAGTTTTGTGTGTTCACTGCATAGGTTTTCCTATTACGTTGTATACAGCTTTCTGCAGGACCAGGGTCTGAAAACTCTCAGTTTTCAGTGCCCTGCTCCTGTGTCACATAGAAACCAGAAGGCCTAAGTAGCCAACAGCTGTTCTTGGCATCCTAGCACCTTGTGTATTATTTGTAGCAGAGAGTCTAGTTTCTGCAGTACTCACAGTTTCTCCACAATTAGCTGCCACCAAATATGATAGACACACACAGTCACCCGCTTTCCTCATTACCTCCCCTTGTACAGTCTGTACTGAAGAGTATTGGAAAAGCCATTATCCCATGAACTCCCTTTTCTAACTTTGAAATTGTTATAAGTTCTAAAAAGTACCACAATGGTTTGTACACATTCAGTGAGCCTCGGCTGTACCATCTCCAGGGAGAGCACCTCAGCCCTGGGAAGGGGGATGTACTTTGTGCACTGTATCTCTCTGTGTTCTAGATGTAGTGCTTATATTTGTTCTACCAATCTCACTTCATTTCTTTTTGTTTTTTGCTAGCCAATACCTTGTCATTCCAATCCTCGTTTATGTTGTGTTGTGTGCGCATGTGTGTATGAAACTTCCCCTGTTCAAATTACCATGTGCTTCCTTCTTCTCATCGGACCCATATTAATACATGACTTTGATGTCCATATTGTTAGCAATATTTCATTTCAGTAATTTTAATTAGGATGCAGACTATGTATTTCCTCATTTTCTATCATATTACACACAGTCTAAATTACGCGTCTGTCTTTCCTCTCTTCTTCATCATGCTGAATCTCTGTTCATTAATTACTTGATTTTTTCCTGGGCATTTTTCTCAGATGAGGTCTGGATGTCATGGTATATTTCCATCAGTTGTAGCAGTAGTGTTGGGGGCTCCTTCTAATTCTTTTCTTTGTGCTCTTTCTCCAGTGCGTCCTTCACTTTAGATGTGTTATTGTTTGTCTCTATCTGCAACGGGTGTTCTGCTGCCAGGCTGCTTCAAGGTTCAACTATTTCAAGATGTACGGAAGGTGCAGTGATATTTGTTTCTACGCATGATTAGTTCATAAATATCTATATCACCAATTCCAGGCAACAGGAACCAAATTCATTAAAACTCAGTCTCCCATGGTTTCTGAGCCCAATGTATGTGACCTTTCTGCAAGAGTATGGGAACCTTTATTGTGGTCATTTTTCTCCCTAATCTGCCACAAAGGGAAATCATCCCCAGGGTGAGAGAAAGCCCTGCAAGACTGGCCTTGCCCACCTCTGCCTTCCAACAGTGTCTGCAATATTTTGCAGAGAAGTGATGGGTCAGTGACATTTAAGAGTAGTAGGAATTACCTGTGAAATATCCCACTATATCCTCACTCTAGAGGTGTTTTTTAAAGATGCATATTAACATATTATACGCACCTATAGAAATACATAAATGTAGTGTTTTATACCACAGTTCTTTGGCTCATAACAAATCTATAACATCTAGTATTAACAATAATACAATATGATTTTAAAAGTATCTTTACATGTGTTTAGATAACAAAGATAAATTTTGTTACAATATATTTTTATGAGCTTCTTTATTTAAATTATTAAATGTATTTTTCTATAAATCTCTCCCCAAATATGCCACATTTGCAAAAGTTTTCAGATTACTTGATTGATATATTATATGTATTAGAAGATAGAACATGTGTTTTCAAACTTCAGTACTTAAACATGAATAAATGATTATAGCCATATATCCTATATCACAGATACCTACAAAATGCTCTGGTAGCCCAAAAGGACAAAATAAGAATAGCAAAAGCCAAATTTGCCTGGAGGGTTAAAACATAATTTTAACGAAATTTGCACAAATACTTAGATGCTTACAAGTGATGCTTTATATACTTATTGTACTTTAACAAGGTAAATTGGAAGTGGGGGTCGGGAGCAGGGTAGCAATAGGAGAAGGTGAGCAAAATGACAGAAAGGCTCTATTAATAGTTTTAGAAATGGTTTTACATAATTAAGCTCCAGATTTGCTTTGTTTCTTTTCTTTTTATCACTATTAATTTGCTTCAGTTTGGCTTTTGACTCTATTAATAATTGGGATATTTTGAGACCTCATAGAATTAGAAATCTAGTTGGGACAGAATTTTAAAGTGAGGATTTTTTCTAAAATAAACTGCATTTCATTTCATTTCTCTCCAAGTCTAATGCATGTGAACTGCAATACCTAATTAATTTATCCAGGAGAAAAATTAGGGACTAAATGAACCATGCAGTGTGTTTATGCTACTTAATGTATAAGAAACTATAAAGGCAGAACTGTACGTGTGATTTTGGTAATGAAGCCACACCGTTGTCTTGAAACTCATGATCTACTATTAATTTTTTTTCTTTTGCTCCTCACATCTTCCATGGTTTGAGCTTGGCCAGAGCTCTACAAGTATATTTCTCATATAAAAATTTCAAAGAAAAATATCATTTTAATATTACAGTTAAGGAATATCAATTAAATAGTTTCTTTGGATGACTGAAATTATTGCAACAAAATGATGCTTGCAAAAAGACTTTCTTAATGAATTTTTTCCTCAATGACATAAATTTTACAACGCCAACTTTAAAATAGCAAAAAAAAAAAAGAAGAAGCAAAATTTCAGAAATCATGTTATGAATTGAAGACACTACAATAAACCAATATTGGGGGAAATTGGGCTAGGTGCCCACATTGATGAAACTTGTGATATGAAAAGTTTTTATTGTTAGTTATTTAACACATGAGTTAAAATGAGAAAAAGGCTAGTCTTCTTTTTCTTTGCTTTCAGTATGAATAGGATGTACTGTACAAGATGTCTAATCAGAAGGAGGGAATCGGTTTAGAAAGCCAGCACAGCCTTGGTAAACAGTAACTGAATAGCAAAGTTACTGCTGGTTGCTCTTGATATCATTATATGGATCATTTGCTTTTCAACCATTTGGAACCCAGCTCAAAGCATACAAGGAAGAAAATTAAGATTTAGTCAATCAAAACCATGACTGGGTACACAGTTACGATTTGAAAAAGAATTTTTAAAAATCATGACTGGGGTACAATTTCTTTATTCATCAAAAAATTGTGTGTTAGGTGCTTATTTCATGAATTGTTATGTGGAATGGTCCCAGAATGGTAGCCAAAACACCAGACTTGATTCTCATGCTCCTGAAGTTCATGAGCCCACCTTACACTGAGGAAGATCATTTCTTTCTTTTTTTTTTTTTCCTCCTTTAGACACAAGTTATACTTGCTTACTTTTATGTGTTTGTGGAAAGTTCCGGAACACTATGCTTCTAATTTTAAAACTTTTTAACCTAATTTTAAAACTCTTAATCTAATATAATAATCTGAGGTAGAATTTGGGGGGAAGTAGAATCAGAGGAAGTAGGATTAAGTAGCTCCAACGAGGGGAAGGAAAATACTTCACCCACACTCTTCTCTTTCCCACTTTCCTAAAAGAAACACTAGCAAACAAAAACTACACCTTCCTTTCAAAGTAGTACTTCAGATTTATCACTAAAAAATATTATTTGGGAATCATCAACTCATTATGTACATGTATCTCTCATTATATTTACATTTGCTGAAGGCAGTGATTACTTCTTAAATATCTTGCCTCAATCAGAAAATCACACTAGGGACTCCAAATCACTTTTTAACTAAATTTAACTGAAAAAATAAGGAATATGGGCAATAATTTGGCTTAGATAGCATAGGAGGTGAATATAAAGGCATATGGAAAATGGAAGAAATTACAGGTTGCATGAGCTACGTATGCAAAATGGTAAGAAGGACCCTGGGTCCCCTTTATGAGCTTTGATAAGGAGCGGGAGGGGGAAGGGAAGGATGCTTCACAGAAGGAGGCAGGTAGGATCTCACCTACCGAGCACATTGTCAGTGTTTAACACCCACCTTGGTGAAGGGCTGTTATACAAATGGAACAGTTACCCTGGAAGTGAGAACAATGTAACCCAAATATTATATCCACATATTAATTTGAATAAAGTTATAAAAGAAGAGGGCACATGAGAAGTAATACTGAGTGCTTAGAAAGGAGCAATTCACCAAAAATTGTACTTGCCCTTAAAAAATAAAGCTGTCTCATCATATGTCATCAAGGAAATGCAAACAAATAATAAGATATCACTACACAGGGTTTAGTGGTTGATAATAATAAGATATCACTACACAGGGTTTGAATTTAGAAGGGTCAAAATCCAAAATGCTGACAGCACCAAATATTAGGCGTGATAATGGAGCAACAGGAATGCTTATTCACCTCTAGTTGTAATGCAAAGGGTTCGGCAACTTTGGATGATAGTTTAGTGGTTTCTTATACTTGTATAACAAAAGTATAACAAAACATCTTCTTACCATCCAAATCCTGCAAACATGACCATTGACATTTGTCCCAAAGAATTAAAAGCTTATGATCATTCACAAACCTGCACGCAGATATTTATTGCAGGTTTGTTTATAATGACTAAAATTTGAAAGCAAAACTGGATGTCCTTCAGTAGTTAAATGAACCACTGTGAAGGATGTGAAGGATGTCCTTCACAGTGAATTAACTGTGGTACAACTCAGTAGAATATTATCCAATGCTAGAAAAGAAATGGCTATCAAACTAAGACTATATAGAGAAGAGCCCTCAATAAATATTGTTAAGTGAAGGAAGAAAATCTAAAGAAGCGACATACTGTATGATTCCAGCTATATGACATTCCAGAAAAGGAAAACTGTGAAGATAGTAGAAAGTCAGTAGCTTTAAGAGGTGGAAAGAAGAGGGCATGAATAGGCTCAGTACAGAGGATTTTTAGGACAGTAAAAATACTTTCTATGATACTACAGTGATAGATATGTGTCATTATACATCTGTCCAAACCCGTCAGTGCCAAGAAAGAACTCTGACAAATACTACTGATATTGGGTAATTATCATGTGTCGCTGTAGATTCTCCAATTGTCACAAATGTACCACTTTGGTGAGGGATGTTGATAACTCTGTAAGGTGTGCATGTGTGTGGTCAGAGGGTGTATGGAAAATCTCTGTACTTCCCTCTCAGTTTTTCTATGAATCTAAAATGACTTTAAGGCTTGGCGCCTGTGGCTCAACGGGCTGAGGTACCAGCCATGTACACCTGAGCTGGTGGGTTCGAATCCAGCCTGGGCCTGCCAAACAACAATGACAGCTGCAACCAAAAAA